>NW_025565988.1:32500-50000 GCF_020424385.1 Procambarus clarkii | reverse complement strand
AAAATGACATTAATAATTTCAATAATAGTAATTGTAATAATAATAGTAAAAATTGCAATAATAATTAGTCAAGCAACAACAATAACAACAACAACAACAACATATTTATACAACAGGTTGTAGTGTATGAGCACAACACGTTGTTGACATGTTATTTGGTTTATAATCACGTTCAGTGCATCTGGCACTCAGCGACTCTCGCCCATCCAAGACTTTTAAACCTGTATGATGTTTCTACTGATCAACTGGGTTGTAATGGGGAGCCTTAGTGGCTTAGTTATCACCAGAGAGGCCTGTCCCCAGGCTGGGCTGTGGGAGTAGAGCAACCGCAGAAACCCTCTCCAGGTAGGCTCCAGGTAGTTGATGGTAGAAAGCAATAAAGGGAGAGAGAGAGAGAGAGAGAGAGAGAGAGAGAGAGAGAGAGAGAGAGAGAGAGAGAGAGAGAGAGAGAGAGACACGGGGGAAGGGAGAGAACACGGGGGAAGGGAGAGAACACGGGGGAAGGGAGAGAACACGGGGGGAGAGAATAAGGAGAGAGGGAGGAATTGGGTCATGATTAGATAAGAAATAAGGGAGATAAATTACTCGTTTTCTTAGATATTGTAAATGATACGGTAAAGCTGAATTGATCTATCAGAGAAAGGTCGCAGGAAGGACGCAAGCACTGAGGAAGCAAGGGCCGAGGAGGTAGGAAGCAAGCAAGCAAACAAGGAAGGAAAGATTGAGGAGGAGGAAGAGGAGGAAATTATGAATGGGTTTCATAGTAGAGGCATAATACTAGTTAGGAATAATTTAAACAAATGGTCAGCAGGAAAATGGGGAGAGGAAGAGGGTTAGGTTAGGTTAGGTTAGGTTAAGTTAAGGTGGAGGGTGGTGAAAGTATTGGGGCCTGGGAGGGGGGGGGGATTACCTTGCGAGGATTTCGGAGCTCAATGTCTCCGCGGCCCGGTCCCCGACCAGGCCTTAGACAAGAATAGGTAGAAAATATGGCCTTGATAGTTCATGTTCTACCTATTGGTGTGGTTGTGGTTACACTAGTGGTGGTGGTGATGGTGGTAGTGATGGTGGTGGTGGTGTGTGTGGTGGTGGTGGTGTGGTGGTGGCGGTGGTGGTAGTGATGAGGATGAACAAGACTAAGACAGGAGTGGGTTGGGGAGGGGAGGGGGGGGGGTTGAGTCTCGTAATTCCAGGAACGTGTGGACCATAAAATATAGGAGAGATAAAATCCAGTGGTTCCTTGTTAAATCCCCGCGCAGGTAATCCCCCTAATGATGTAATGGGTGGCGGGCAGTAAATAAGCCGTTTACAGCTGCCAATCACCACCAGTCTAACACAGTGGCGCTGGCCAGCCGTCACCCCACGCCACCAACGCCCACGCCCACCAACGCCCACGCCCACCAACGCCCACACGCCTACGTTCAATCCCACACGTTAACAAGGTAACGTCGGCAGTATTTGTGATAAGGTATCAAATGCCCTAGATGCTCGAGTGTAAAGAGGCGGGTCTCCCTTCATGCAGGTCGGCGTTCAATCCCCCAAGCGTCTAAGTGGTTGCCCATCATTCCATTCCCCTCTGTCCTATCTCAAATCCTTTTTTCCTGCTCCTTGCCAAGTGCTATATAGTCGCAATGACTTGGCGCTTTCTCCTGATAGTTCGCTCCCTCCCCCCCCCTTTCTCTGTGTCCTGGTTGCTGGACTGGTCAACCGGGCTGTTGGAGGCGGCTGCTCTCAGCCTCCCACAACCCCCTCTCACCCCTCTCACAACCCACCTCTCACAACCCCCTCTCTCTCACAATCCCTCCCTCTCACAATCCCTCCCTCTCACAATCCCTCCCTCTCACAATCCCCCCTCTCACAATCCCTCCCTCTCACAATCCCTCCCTCTCACAATCCCTCCCTCTCACAATCGCCCCCTCTCACAAAACCCCCCCTCTCACAAAACCCCCCCTCTCACAACCCCCCCCTCTCACAACCCCCCCCTCTCACAACCCCCCCCTCTCACAACCCCCCTCTCACAACCCCCCCTCTCACAACCACCCCTCTCACAACCCCCCCTCTCACAACCCCCCCCTCTCACAACCCCCCTCTCACAACCCCCCCCTCACAACCCCCCTCTCACAACCCCCCCTCTCACAACCTCCCCCCCCTCTCACAGACCTCTCTTCCACAGAACGAACCACTAGGCTGACCACTAAAGCATTTATAATTACACACGAAAAAAGGCTTCAACATGGTAAAAGGAGAGGGATAGGGGTGGGGGGGGGATGGGGCTGGGGGTATGTTTTGGTGGGGGGATAGTGAGGGGGTGGAGGGTGGCGGAGGTGATCAGTCTTCACCCATGTCATGCCAACACTGCCCAACATGGGCTGAATGGTCCACACTGACCCAGAATGTGTACGGAATGACCACAACCCTTCAACCTTCTTCAACCTCTTCAGATTACATTTGATTTACATTTTACAATACCCCATTTTGTGACGTTTATATATATATATATATATATATATATATAATATATATATATATATATATATATATATATATATATATATATATATATATATAATACACACACACACACACACACACACACCTGAACCTTCCCTTCTCTGTCGCACATTAAAGGAATAAAAAGTCAGCTCCATTGGGGCCATAAGTCTGGAGGTGGTGGTGGTGGTGGTGGACACATTACAAGCCATTACTGACATTACAGCGGGCGGCGTGCAGGCGCTACAGGGCGTTACAGTGCACCCTGCCACGCCCTCGCCAGGTGGCCCCCAGCACCCAGCTGAGGCACCTGCCGGGGACATCACCCCCACCTGTCTCCCGCCACCACGGGGAAGGGGGGGGGGGAGAGCATCTACCTCCTCCTGTCCCCTTTGGGGACCACTACCACCACAGTCATCTGTCCCACACATGACGGGAGACCACCACCACCACTTGTCCCACTACCACAAGGCTTCCCCCTACCACCACCACCATATTCCCCCTTCCATCACCACCCCCATCTTCCCCTCCACTCACAACGAATGGCAGAGATGGGATAATTTTGAGGAGAATGGTTGTTAAAGAGAGTGCAGCTGACACGAAAGTGCTCGAAACAATAGAGACAGTTCTCGAAACAATAGACAGTGCTCAAAACAATAGACAGTGCTCGAAACAATATTCAGACTCATTCTGTAAAGTGTGCGAACACCATTTGTACATGTTTGGAACGCCCCGTGTGAGGAGTCCTTGACACCAAGCAAAATGCTGTCAACCCCCAACCCCACCCTCAACCCCACCCCCAACCCCACCCTCAACCCCACCCTCAACCCCACCCTCAACCCCACCCTCAACCCCCACCCTAAAACCCACCCCGCCCCCCTAGAAAGGGCTACTTGACGCCCCTTAGAAAGGGTCGCTGGCATTCCTTGCAAAAGAGAGGGTTGTGTGTTCATGTACCTTATGCAGATTTTTAACTCTTGTTGCACATCCGGGGAAGTATTCATTGCACGTTTCAATTGCAAGACAAAAACGTCCATTAACTAATTTAAACGAGGTAGGAACTTGGAGATCGAATTTAAAAATGCATTGCCGGATGGGAAATCAAACTTTATTTGGCCGCGTTTTTTGTGTGTGTGTAAACGAGGGAGAGGGAGACAAAAATGAACTCCCCTCTGAGCGCGTTTTAACGTGAAGTACAGTCGAGCACTTTCTAACACATTTAGGGTAGGGAGATATGAGAGGATATATGCTCAAAGGGGGAGCTGCCGCCCCCAACTTCCCCCACCAAGTTCTGAGGCTCCCCTCCCCGGAAAGGCGTCAGGGGGCTCGCGATGCTCTCCACAATGTCTGCGATTTGTCTGCGTCTCCCAAGAAATTTCATTTTTGATGCAAATTAGGGCATACTTCTCAAGGAGGCGGTGTCCGCGGGTATCCTCCTCCCCGCCTTCTCTTGTCCACATGGGTGGGGGTGTGGAGCTGGTCCGGAAGGCCCTTTTGTACCCCATCAGCCCTCAAGACACTCCCTTGACTTATCCACCATGGCTACGACCCCTCACTCTGCTGCCACCATGGCTACGACCCCTCACTCTGCTGCCACCATGGCTACGACCCCTCACTCGGCTGCCACCATGGCTACGACCCCTCACTCGGCTGCCACCATGGCTACGACCCCTCACTCTGCTGTCACCATGGCTACGACCCTTCACTCTGCTGCCACCATGGCTACGACCCCTCACTCGGCTGCCACCATGGCTACGACCCCTCACTCTGCTGCCACCATGGCTACGACCCCTCACTCGGCTGCCACCATGGCTACGACCCCTCACTCGGCTGCCACCATGGCTACGACCCCTCACTCGGCTGCCATGGCTACGACCCCTCACTCGGCTGCCACCATGGCTACGACCCCTCACGCGGCTGCCACCATGGCTACGACCCCTCACGCGGCTGCCACCATGGCTACGACCCCTCACACGGCTGCCACAATGGCTACGACCCCTCACGCGGCTGCCACCATAGCTACGACCTCTCGGGTCGTCGCCATTGATACGACCTCTCACCGAGCACATGCCCGTCCACAAAGACATTTGTACCTCTTACCTTAATGATGCCCACCAACTTACTAAGCACTTTACGAGGTCGGAAGCGCTACGAGGTCACCATCAGCTCAAAGTTGTTGTCACGAGCGACCTCGTAGCGCTTCGGTGCTCGTAAACTCTTTAGTAAATGCCGACTTAGTCGACATGAATAAAGTAAAAGGGGGGGAGGAGGGGTTCCCAGTGGTACAGTGGTAACACACTCGCCCCGTACTTCGCGAGCGATATGGCCCGTGTTCGTATCCTGGCCGGGGGGGATTGACTAGGCGCCGATCCTTAACTGTAGCCTCTATTCACCCCAGCAGTGAGTGACTCTTCCTCTTCCCGCAAGTGTCTTATTGTCTCTTACCTTCTCCTGCCTCCCTCTCTTACGTCTCCAGGTTTTAGCATCCTCTTCATCCTTATTCTTCTATCCCCCTTCCTCCCACTAGTTCTTGTGTGTGTCTTTCCTTGTCATTCCTCTTTTCTTTCCCTTATCATTCCCCCTTTCCTTTTCCTTATCTTTTCCTTTCCCGTATCATTCTCACTCTCCTTTTCCCTCATCATTTCCCTTTCCTTTTTTGGTTCCCGTTCCCTTTTAATTTCCCCTTTCCTTTCACTTTTCATTTCCCCTTTCGTTTCCCTACCCACATTCCACTCCTTCCACAACTACGCTTCGACCCCCCGACCCCCCCCCCCCCCCTCTCTCTCTCTCTCTCTCTCTCTCTCTCTCTCTCTCTCTCTCTCTCTCTCTCTCTCTCTCTCTCTCTCTCTCTCTCTCCTCTCTCTCTCTCTCTCTCTCTCTCTCTCTCTCTCTCTCTCTCTCTCTCTCACAGCATCGCCATTACCAATCACGAAGAGCCCCATCCCTCAACAGCACAGTTAACTTCCCAATCGGGGCAGTTACCCATCCCTCAGACCAATCACGTGTCGATCAAAGGGGACGGAGGCCGGCTGGGGCCGGCTGTGGCGGGCGGTCAGTGCCATTCAACCTTCCCGCCGCGCTTGTCGACTCTGTGGCCAGTATATCCACCTAGTTACTAATTGCCAATTCGAGACGAATTCGAACTAATTGGACGGAGGCTCTATAGTGGACCCATCTCTTTTAACACCCCACCACCCTCTTCCTCCTTCTTCCTCCTCCCAATTTTCATTTTCCGACCCTATTCCCCGTAATTCCAATTCTCCCAATTCTTCAGTTCGATATACCTGACACCCGCAGATACAAATCCTCTCTACTTCGGTTTAGATTATCTTCATCTCAGTTATCAGTCTCTCCTGTCCTCTTTCGTTGTCCTGTTATCTTGCTCCCTATTTCCTCTTACACATCCTCTCCCACATCCCTGAAAAACACTTCACCTTCTCACTCTCCGTCCCCCCACATTCACATATTTCGTCTATTTTTTCCTTCCTTCTATTACACATCCTGAACCCCCTACCTTGACAACCCATATCCTACACCCCCCCTCCCCCCCACCACTAAACCCAAACCTTCTACCATCCCACTCGCCCCTCTACCCTCCCACTCGCCCTCTCTACCCTCCCACTCCCCTCTCTACCCTCCCACTCCCCCCTCTACCCTCCCACTCGCCCCCTCTACCCGCCCACTCGCCCCTCTACCCTCCCACTCGCCCCCTTTACTCTCCCACTCGCCCTCTCTACTCTCCCACTCGCCCTCTCTACCCTCCCACTCGCCCCCTCTACTCTCCCACTCGCCCCCTCTACTCTCCCACTCGCCCCCCTCTACCCTCCCACTCCCCTCTCTAACCCTCCCACTCCCCTCTCTCTACCCTCCCACTCGCCCTCTCTACCCTCCCACTCGCCCCCTCTACCCTCCCACTCCCCCTCTCTACCCTCCCACTCGCCCCCTCTACTCTCCCACTCGCCCTCTCTACCCTCCCACTCGCCCTCTCTACCCTCCCACTCGCCCTCTCTACCCTCCCACTCGCCCTCTCTACCCTCCCACTCGCCCCTCTACCCTCCCACTCGCCCTCTCTACCCTCCCACTCCCCCCTCTACCCTCCCACTCGCCCCCCTCTACCCTCCCACTCGCCCCCCTCTACCCTCCCACTCGCCCCCCTCTACCCTCCCACTCGCCCCTCTACCCTCCCACTCGCCCCCCTCTACCCTCCCACTCGCCCCCTCTACTCTCCCACTCGCCCCTCTACTCTCCCACTCGCCCCCCTCTACCCTCCCACTCCCCCCTCTACCCTCCCACTCGCCCCCCTCTACCCTCCAACTCGCCCCCTCTACTCTCCCACTCGTCCCCCTCTACCCTCCCACTCCCCCCCTCTACCCTCCCACTCGCCCCCCTCTACTCTCCCACTCGCCCCCCTCTACTACCCTCCCACTCCCCTCTCTACCCTCCCACTCCCCTCTCTACCCTCCCATTCGCCCCCTCTACTCTCCCACTCGCCCCCCTCTACCCTCCCACTCCCCTCTCTACCCTCCCACTCCCCCCTCTACCCTCCCACTCACCCTCTCTACCCTCTACCCTCCCTACCCTCTACCCTCCCACCCACCCTCTCTACCCTCCCACTCGCCCCCTCTACCCTCCCACTCACCCTCTCTACCCTCCCACCCACCCTCTCTACCCTCCCACTCCCCCCTCTACCCTCCCACTCGCCCCCTCTACCCTCCCACTCCCCCCTCTACCCTCCCACTCACCCTCTCTACCCTCTACCCTCCCTACCCTCTACCCTCCCACCCACCCTCTCTACCCTCCCACTCGCCCCCTCTACCCTCCCACTCCCCCCTCTACCCTCCCACTCACCCTCTCTACCCTCTACCCTCCCACCCACCCTCTCTACCCTCCCACTCCCCCCTCTACCCTCCCACTCGCCCCCTCTACCCTCCCACTCGCCCCCTCTACCCTCCCACCCACCCTCTCTACCCTCCCACTCGCCCCCTCTACCCTCCCACTCCCCCTCCCCCTCTACCCTCCCACTCACCCCCCCCCCCACCCCGGTAGTCGCGATCATTTGTGTTATTTATGCTTATGGCGGGAATGCATTATTTCGCTGCCTGACTGATTAGATATAATTTGATGGTGTCCTCATGCAAATTGTGTTTGATAGTGTGACGTCAGCACACGGCCACTACAGTCCTCTTGTCTACCCTTGTTATTGTCAACACTATTTCTGTTAGCATTGTTATTTTTTAATATTCAGGTTAATGTTGTAAGGGGTACCCGGCAGTGCCCGGGTCTGCCTTTCTTTCTCTCTGAAATAATCTTTAGCATCTTTATACTGCATGAACAAATATAATAGAAATATAGCGATTTGAACAAAATATAACGCAGTTAGTTGGTGGAAAAAGTGACAGAGAGGCATTTTACACATCTCTCCTCCCCCCCCCTCCAACCCCAACCTACCCCCTCCACAACCCAACAGTACAGTGACCCAGTAGAGTCCCTCCCCCTTCCCCTCCCCTCACCTGGGCTGCTACCACACTCAGGCTTGTGTATTACTAGAGCTAATTACTGGCAAACCATGTCTTTTAATTTTGTTAGAGAATTTTGTGGACCTCACTGCATAATATTTCACTAAATACGAGGACAACACTAGACAAAATAAATTCCAGGTCCATTTGATGATAGATTCATCGCGTCGGGCAGCGATAGGCCTACTTCCCGTGATGGCAACGGGGATACACCGATGTTGTCCATGTGAAAGCAATTTCTGGGAAAAGTTGGGTCTAGATTTCCAAGTTTGGGGGCCTGCACCGCTCTGGCAGACACTTCCACTGATATAGGTTGTTAAGCAAGTAATACAATAGAGAACAGGTATGTATCCAAATCGCCAAAAATCTGTATCAAAAATCTATGTATGAACCAAAAATCTATGTATCCAAACACCCAAATCTGCACAGTAGAGTAACAACGTACTGGAGTGAACGATATGGAAGAAAATGCAAAATAGAACCAGTGAAGAGCAGAGGTGCCATAGGCACAATCAGAGAACACTGTATAAACATCAGAGGTCCACGGTTGTTCAACATCCTCCCAGCGAGCATAAAAAATATTGCCGGAACAACCGTGGACATCTTCAAGAGGAAACTAGATAGTTTCCTCCAAGAGAGTGCCGGACCAACCGGGCTGTGGTGAGTATGTGGGCCTGCGGGTCGCTGCAAGCAACAGCCTGGTGGACCAAACTCTCACAAGTCAAGCCTGGCCTCGGGCCGGGCTTGGGGAGTAGAGGAACTCCGAGAACCCCATCAACCAGGTACGTAAGTACGAGGCAAGGAAAGGAAATGTCAGGAGAAGGCGCCAAGGAAAGGAAATGTCAGGAGAAGGCGCCAATCCACCATGCCTATATAGCACTGGGATGGAATCAGGATAAGGATTTGGGAAGGGACGGAACAAGAATGAGTCTGTGGTTTGGGGCACGAGGCGGACAGCAACAATAATCACTATACACTGTCCAGGTCACCATAAATAAGTCACTAAACAATGTCTAGGTCACCATAAATAAGTCACTAAACAATGTCCAAGTCACCATAAATAAGTCACTAAACAATGTCTAGGTCACCATAAATAAGTCACTAAACATTGTCAAGGTCACCATAAATAAGTCACTAAACATTGTCCAGGTCACCAGACATAAGTCACTATACACTGTCCACGTCACCATAAATGTCACTATACACTGCCCAGGTCTACATCACAGCAGCCAATCACCACCATCGCCTATCAACATCACTCGATGCCTATCACCCTATTTCATAAGCCCTATGGCACACTTGTCATCATAATCGCTGCCTAAAATTGTAAACATGAGGCTTATTACTGTCATTCCCAGGACAGAGGTCCCAGGCCCCAGGTACACCTCCGGGAGGGTCCGCGGGCACACCTGGCTGCCTCTCTCACACTTCTCATCTCAGGCCGCCACTGACACCACAAGTCTAGCGTTGACACCCTTCCCCCCCCCCCCCCCCCGCGCGGGCGGGCGGGCGTGCGTGCGTGCGTGTGTGTGTGTGTGTTTACTAGTTGTGTTTTTGCGGGGGTTGAGCTTTGCTCTTTCGGCCCGCCTCTCAACTGTCAATCAACTGTTTTACTAACTACTTTTCTTTTCTTTTTTTTTTTCTTTTTTTCACACCTCACACACACACCCCAGGAAGCAGCCCGTGACAGCTGACTAACTCCCAGGTACCTATTTACTGCTAGGTAACAGGGGCACTTAGGGTGAAAGAAACTTTGCCCATTTGTTTCTGCCTCGTGCGGGAATCGAACCCGCGCCACAGAATTACGAGCCCTGCGCGCTATCCACCAGGCTACGAGGCCCCATGTGTGTGTGTGTGTGTGTGTGTGTGTGTGTGTGTGTGTGTGTGTGTGTGTGTGTGTGTGTGTGTGTGTGTGTGTGTGTGTGTGTGTGTGTGAAGGGGGGGGGGAGTGTTACTGAAGGAGCGCCGCAGGGTGCCGCCGTAAGAACCCTTCAGTGTAATCGGGACCTACTTGATATTCTCCGCTAGCGCTGGTAATGATCTTAACAAAACGTCTTCGTACAAACTGCATAGCTCCCCCTCGCCTGTCTGGGTCACTGGAATAGCTGAACGCCTCGCACCCCTGCATAGCTAACAAGGTAACCACATATTGCTCGTCTTAACCTGCATATGGCTGCAATTAACGACCCCTCAGTCTCGTTATTAAACAAGGAACCAGCCTAACGAACTCTGGCTCGCGTAAGGGATTCTTCTCAGGTAAACATCGCTCACTAATGGTCAAAAAGAAACATACCAGCATGACGATATGTTATATAAACAAACTGGAAACCTAGACGCGAGAGATTATGGCGCACTTAGGAAAGCGCAGAGATCAGATGCGCATGGTGGCAAAGGGAAGGGGCAGAGAAGGGGAGGGGAAAGGGGCAGAGAAGGGGAGGGGAAAGGGGCAGAGAAGGGGAAAGGGGCAGAGAATGCGATACTAATACTAATGAGCGGAAAGGGGAAAACTGGAAGAGAAAAAGGCAGACTAGGAATTAGCTCAAGTAAATACGTGAGGAGAGAAGTGTGAGGTAGGGGGGGGGGAGGAAGGTGTTTTGGCGTGGAAGGGAAGACTGGGATGGAATGTAACACTGGAAGGGGTGAGGGAGGTGGGTGTTGGGAGGAATATCTGATAGTGATAGTAGATAAATATGTGAGGCTGAACATTTCTGGAAAGGCAGATGAATATTGAGGGATGCCTAGAAGATGGATGCTGTGGCTGGAGATGCCTGGAAGCAAGGTGGATGCTGCAGATGCCTGGAAGCAAGGTGGATGCTGTGGTTGCAGATGCCTGGAAGCAAGGTGGATGCTGTGGCTGCAGATGCCTGGAAGCAAGGTGGATGCTGTGGCTGCAGATGCCTGGAAGCAAGGTGGATGCTGTGGCTGCAGATGCCTGGAAGCAAGGTGGATGCTGTGGCTGCAGATGCCTGGAAGCAAGGTGGATGCTGTGGCTGCAGATGCCTGGAAGCAAGGTGGATGCTGTGGCTGGAGTTGCCTGGAAGCAAGGTGGATGTAATGATGGCGGATGCCTACAAGGAATGCGGTGTAGACCATATTCCATATAAAGGGGTAGGGGGTGAAGGGTGTAGGGGTGCGGCTGGCGACGGCAGGTTCCTCCCCGTGCGGCCAGATTGGTAACTCCACCGATAACAGCACCGTTTGTAATTAATTGGCAGCGACCGTCGCATTCTAACGACCGCCTCACTAAAGCGGCGGCGTTGTCGGCCCAAGGAGAGCCTACGTGACCGGACTGTTTGATGGGGTGCTGCTGCTGCTGGTGGTGGTGGTGGTGGTGGTGAGCTCTGCCCCTCTGCTCACTTTGTTTGTTGGCTAGGGGAGGGGGGGGGGGTGGGGTGTCGTGGTCGAGCCACCACTTTTCTTTTTAGTTGTGGGCCACTTTCTTTTGTCGGCCCAAGGGGTCAACGGGCCCCGTTGGCGCGGCCTGGCATTATGCCCCGCGCGGTGGTCACGTCCAGTCACTACCTTCCATCACTTGTTTGTTTTAGGATTGCCACCACTTTCTAGGTGGTGTTGGACCACCTGGAAAAGTCTTATAGCAGGTGCTTCCTAACACTCGTTTGTTGGCAGGTGGTGAGTGCTTCCCAGCTGGCCGGCAGGTGGTGAGTGCTTCCCAGCTGGCCGGCAGGTGGTGAGTGCTTCCCAGCTGGCCGGCAGGTGGTGAGTGCTTCCCAGCTGGCCGGCAGGTGGTGAGTGCTTCCCAGCTGGCCGGCAGGTGGTGAGTGCTTCCCAGCTGGCCGGCAGGTGGTGAGTGCTTCCCAGCTGGCCGGCAGGTGGTGAGTGCTTCCCAGCTGGCTGGCAGGTGGTCAGTGCTTCCCATCTCGCCGGCAGGTGGTGAGTGCTTCCCATCTGGCCGGCAGGTGGTCAGTGCTTCCCAGCTGGCCGGCAGGGGGTCAGTGCTTCCCAGCTGGCCGGCAGGTGGTGAGTGCTTCCCAGCTGGCCGGCAGGTGGTGAGTGCTTCCCAGCTGGCCGGCAGGTGGTCAGTGCTTGCCATGACTTACGTTTAGCAGCGTTGACAATGGTGTTGGCGCCGCCACGCGGTTATGGGTAATAGGGGGGGGGGTGGAGGGAAGGGGGGAGCAGCAAGGAAGAGTTGTAACAGGGATGAGGGGTGGGGGGGGGGTTGTAAATACAGGCGGGAGAGGCGTGTGCGCTCCGAATACATAAGGTGGTGTGCTCTTTCGGCTGCTGCACTTTTGAACCAAATGTGTTCCGTTTATGCAGCTTCTGGCGATAATTTGAGTCTTCATGTAGTCATTTGAGGGGTTCTAATTTGTCTCTACTATTGGCCGGGTGATGTGATGGTGATGGATGTGTGTGACGGTAGGTAGGTTGCCTAGTGAACAACCACTCCATCAACCAAGTTTTGGGTTACAAAGAAACCACATGTGCATAGTTTATTATTATTATTATTATTATTTTATTAAGAAACGCACATGTTATTGTTTACTAAGAGCACCACGTGTGTACTGTAAGGGATTTTGTACATTCTTCTTTATTATTATCACTTTTTCATTTTTTTTGTCACCTGTTCTCTGGTTCTTTGTTTATTCTATCTATGCCTTTTCTCGTATATATATCTATATATATATATATATATATATATATATATATATATATATATATATATATATGATGTACCTAGTAGCCAGAACGCAGTACTCAGCCTACTATGCAAGGACTGATATGCCTAATAAGCCAAGTTTTCCTGAATTTATATAGTTTTGTTATTTTTTTCTTATGAAATGATTAAGCTATCCATTTCACTATGGATATAGCTTTATAGCAATGAATAGCTTTATCATTTCATAAGAAAACAATTAGAAAAATATATAAATTCAGGAAAACTTGGCTTACTAGGCAAATCGGGCCTTGCATAGTAGGCTGAGTACTGCGTTCTGGCTACTCGGTACCACATATACAATATATATATATATATATATATATATATATATATATATATATATATATATATATATATATATATATATATATATAACTGAAAACTCACACCCCAGAAGTGACTCGAACCCATACTCCCAGAAGCAACGCAACTGGTATGTACAAGACGCCTTAATCCACTTGACCATCACGACCGGACATAATGAGGTGATAGCCGAGGCTATATGAACCACCCCACCGCCGGCACTCGGATAGTTATCTTGGGCATAGCATTTTACCAAATCACCTCATTCTTTGGGGCACACGTGAGGAACACAAATGCGAACAAGCCTGAATGGTCCCCAGGACATATGCAACTGAAAACTCACACCCCAGAAGTGACTCGAACCCATACTCCCAGAAGCAACGCAACTGGTATGTACAAGACGCCTTAATCCACTTGACCATCACGACCAGTTGCGTTGCTACATACCAGTTGCGTTGCTTCTGGGAGTATGGGTTCGAGTCACTTCTGGGGTGTGAGTTTTCAGTTGCATATGTCCTGGGGACCATTCAGGCTTGTTCGCATATATATATATATATATATATATATATGTCGTACCTAGTAGCCAGAACTCACTTCTCAGCCTACTATTCAAGGCCCGATTTGCCTAATAAGCCAAGTTTTCCTGAATTAATATATTTACTATAATTTTTTTCTTATGAAATGATAAAGCAACCCTTTTCTCTATGTATGAGGTCAATTTTTTTATTGGAGTTAAAATTAACGTAGATATATGACCGAACCTAACCAACCCTACCTAACCTAACCTAACCTATATTTATAGGTAAGGTTAGGTTAGGTAGCCAAAAAAAGGTAGGTTAGGTTAGGTAGGTTAGGTAGACGAAAAAACATTAATTCATGAAAACTTGGCTTATTAGGCAAATCGGGCCTTGAATAGTAGGCCAAAAAGTGAGTTCTGGCTACTAGGTACGACATATATATATATATATATATATATATATATATATATATATATATATATATATATATATATATATGTCGTACCTAGTAGCCAGAACGCACTTCTCAGCCTACTATGCAAGGCCCGATTTGCCTAATAAGCCAAGTTTTCATGAATTAATTGTTTTTCGACTACCTAACCTACCTAACCTAACCTAACTTTTTCTGCTATCTAACCTAACCTAACCTATAAAGATAGGTTAGGTTAGGTTAGGTAGGGTTGGTTAGGTTTGGTCATATATCTACGTTAATTTTAACTCCAATAAAAAAAAATTATCTCATATATAATGAAATGGGTAGCTTTATCATTTCATAAGAAAAAAATTAGAGAAAATATATTAATTCAGCAAAACTTGGCTTACTAGGCAAATCGGGCCTTGCATAGTAGGCTGAGAAGTGCGTTCTGGCTACTAGGTACGACATATATATATATATATAATATACTATGGTGAAGCCTAATGTTGATGATTATAGTATTGCAATTTGCAAGATAATTATAGATTATAGTGCAAATTTTAACATTAAACATTATAATAAAATCCTAAACCTTCTAATGATAAAAATATTAATAAAAATATCACCCAATTTTTAATTAATTATTATTACAAATAAATCTAATAATAATAATAGGTAATTAAGATAATTGAAATAGCAATACGATTAGTAGTGAAATAATTACATTTTTATTTTAAAATTAATAATGAAATACGACGTAATTGTTGACGCTACAAAATTAATAATAATACAGTAATACAACTAATAATACAAATGTTGCAAAATATACACCGTTGGCCTGCCCGCTCGTCTACACGAGTGCACAAAGCTCCTGTTAAATGCTATAATTCTACAACAGTTGATGTAGCGCATGTCATGTGCAGATGAATGTAATTTCTCTTGGCAATAATAGATTTCACTTTGCAACGCGTTTTGTAGCTGTGTGTAATGCTGATATACAGCCACCATACACAGCTGTATTTCTGTATTTCTGTAGTCAAGTATTTCTGTAGAACTGATGTTGTTTTAGGTTCAGCTACTCGGAACACAATTGTTGCAAGTAGCACGGGCTATGGTGAGCCCGGAGGAGACTTTTAGGTAGAGTTGTTGAGGGCGGGTGAATGGCACGTAGCGGCTCCTGTAGGCGTTACTGCTGTAGAATAAGGGAGGGGGGAAAAGTAATTTTTATTTAAGTTTTAAGTTTAAGTAAGTAATCGGTTTCCGATTCTCGGATAATTGTGATTTTCTTGGGAATGTGACAATGTGTTGGATTTTGTTTTCCCTTTCTTGCCTTTCTTGTGAAAGGCAATCACCACACCTATTGGTGTGGTGATTGTTGTGGGTAGTGGTGTGATGATTGTCGTGGGTAGTGTCAGTAAGGTAGGTAGGCAGTGGGACAGTAAGGGAGCCGGTCGGCCGAGCGGACAGCACGTTGGACTTGTGTTCCTGTGGTCCTGGGTGCGATCCCAGGCGCCGGCGAGAAACAATGGGCAGAGTTTCATTCACCCTATGCCCCTGTTACCTAGCAGTAAAATAGGTACCTGGGTGTTAGTCAGCTGTCACGGGCTGCTTCCTGGGGGTGGAGGCCTGGTCGAGGACCGGGCCGAGGGGACACTTAAAAAGCCCCGAAATCATCTCAAGATAACCTCAAGATAGTGTTGTGGTGAATGTTGTGGGTCACTACCCACAACATGGTGATTGGTGTGGTGATTGTTGTGGGGTGTGCTGTTGTGGTGGTGGTACTTAGCTAACAATACTTACCTAATTGTGTCTACTGGGGATTGAGGCCGCTAAGTGTTGGCAGTGGCCCGCCGGCCCCACATGTCCACTACAACCCGGCTGGTCCAGTGCGTCTTGCAGGAACTTATCTAATTGCTTCTCGAGGCTAGCTCTTTTATGCCCCGCCTACGATCCTTGTTGTACCTGTAGCGTTACAATTGAACTATTGTGACGTTCAAATTGTTCGTCGAATTTGGCCTTAAAGGTGTGTGGAAGGAGGCGGCTTCCACAACTTCTTTCAGTGAGTTCCACTTGTTAACCGCCTTACTGGGTTACCTTGAGGTGCTTCCGGGGCTTAGCGTCCCCGCGGCCCGGTCGTCTACCAGGCCTCCTGGTTGCTGGACTGATCAACCAGGCTGGGGTTGTACTTACATTCCTTAGGCTCGTTTCCGTTTCCAGTTTCCACCCGTGTCCTCTGGTCCTACGTTCTCTTAATTTGAAGAGGCTATCCTTGTCCAGCATTTCTATTTCCCTCGGTATCTTTTATGTTGTGATCATATTCCCCTCTGTTCCTTCTGTCCTCCAGGATTGTGAGACTTAGTTCCGTTGCCTGTCTTCGTAGCTTAACCCTCTTAGCTCTGACACCAATCTTATTGCAAACCTCTGTACTTTTTCAAGTTTTGTTTCATAAGAGGTGGATTCCATGCCGGTGCTGTATACTCCAATATTGGCATAACAATTGTTATGTAGGTTGCCTTCAAGGAGTCCTGATATTGGTTTCTAAACGACGTTCTTACATGTACCAGCGTCTCATATGCTGCCGATGTTATCCTGTTTGTGTGATCCTCTGGTGATAATGTTGGAACTGTATTCTCTCCCAAATCTCTCTTTCCCAATTCCTGTAGTTGCCTTCTAGCTTATGGTGGTGCGGGTATTTTTGTGCTGGTAGTGTGGGTAATATTTTGTGTGGTGATGGTGTGGGTATTATTTGTGGTGGCCCGGGTACTGTTGTGGGTGGTGTGGGTACTGTTGTGGCTGGTATGGGTACTGTTGTGGGTGGTGTGGGTACTGTTGTGGCTGGTGTGGGTGTTGTGGTTGTTGGGTTGGGATGGTCCCAAACCTGCACACAGAAATAACATCACATGAGACCAGAAGGCATGGCAGGATGTGCAGAATACCCCCGTTGAAGAGCAGAGGTGCAACAGGTACTCTGAGAGAGAACTCTGTCAACATCAGAGGCCCGAGACTGTTCAATACGCTTCCACTACACATAAGGGGCATAACTGGCCGACCCCTCACAGTGTTCAAGAGAGAACTGGATAAACACCTCCAAAGGATACCTGATCAACCAGGCTGTGACTCATACGTCGGGCTGCGAGCAGCCGCGTCCAACAGCCTGGTTGATCAGTCCAGCAACGAGGAGGCCTGGATCTTTAAAACACCCATTATTCTGTATATATATCGTGTTTGTGTTTTGTGATCACGCAGACCTAATACCTTTACTTGGTCTATGGGAATCAGTAAAGTTTATCATCAGTGAAGGAGGAGAGGATGCTGGGGGGGGGGGGGATGGGAGATTGGGAGAGCCCACACACACACACACACACACACACACACACACACACACACACACACACACACACACACACACACACACACACACACACACACACACCATATTACTCCCTGGGTTATATATATATATATATATATATATATATATATATATATAATATTTATAAGATAAAATAATGCTAAATTAAATTGTAGAAAAATATAAAATCTCGTCAAATATATTGTGTATAAATATGTTGAACACCAC
>NW_025565988.1:0-27500 GCF_020424385.1 Procambarus clarkii | reverse complement strand
GCTCCTGAATGTAGTGGGGTCAAGGTAGGTAAGGGGCGCTGCAAGTCGTGATTGTGAGGGCCATAACTCCCCATTACTGTTGTAAAGGTGTGGGGTTGTGGTGACGTCGGTGGCAGGGCTGGTTGCCCGGGATGTTTTGACGAGGAGCGAGGCCTGGCGGGCTTCTTCCTCTTCAGTTACTCCTTCCTAAAATTATATTTCCATGTTGCGGAAGGTGGTTGTGTGGTGGTGGCTATCTACAGTAGCGTGTGGTTGAATTGGTTGATTGTGGTTGTTGATGGGCTTTGTTGTGGTGGCGACACGCAGTCGTGTTGAGCAGTAGTTATGGTGTAGACGGTGGTGGTGTGGTGGCGCCAGCGGTGTATTACAGCTGCAGTGCCCACTGACCCAACCTTGCAATAGTCCACGCCCCCACCGTGCCCGGCCCCACCCCTGCACCTCACTCGCCCTCTCATTGGTCCACACGGGGTATCCATAAACCCAATTGGCTGTCAGTTAGCAGCCATAAAGCTGATTGGTTGGCAGCACCCCCACGGGCTTGAGCAACAAGGTGCAGTCTACCCACACCGGCTGGCGCTGTAGAGTCGGGTACTTCACCGCTCGCCCCGGCCTCTATTTCACTCCTCTCTTGAGCCAGACTCACTCAACACACAGCTCATGCTACGCTATAGGGATTAGCTCTACTCATGACACGCCATGAGCAACGGGCCTTAATAAAATGAGTTGAAACATGCGCCTGTCATGTACAGGGAAGTGAGGGCGATCATGCAATAACTAAAATATTATGACATAGTTTTCGCTGCTGAGTCCGTCGACGCTTCGATTTGCAGTGTTCTGAGAGAGGATCTACGAGCCTTATAATGTATTAAATTATATTTAAATGTTGCTAAGAGATCGTTTAAAAGGAGTACCTATCATCCGCTCAGCGTGCTCGAAATAGTTCACTAACTGCATACGGTCTATAGGTGTTTAGCCGAAAATACGCAGTACGGCCCTTTAACGCGAATTAGAAAATTAAGCAAACAGCTGTGATATGTAATTATGCTCTGACAGTGTGATGATATCTCATTGTCTGGTTAAGGAAGTGTGTAAGCAAGTTGTCTGGGTACGCGTGTGGCGTTGTACAGTAGTTAAGAGCACGCTAACGACTTGGGCAGTTTCAATGCTCTCAGGATTTAGTTACGTTCTTCATATTCCTCAAATTTGCCTTGAGATAGTGCGTAGAATATCTACCGCAAGATGCTATTCGCTCCAGGTCCTGTGAATGGTCCCACATAGCATATCATGCTGAGTTCGTGCGTAGGTTATCGACCACCAAATCACATGTACGCGGCTACCTACCCCTGGTCCTGTGAAGGCGGCTACCCACCCCAGGTCCTGTGAAGACGGCCTACCCACCCCAGGTCCTGTGAAGAGGGCCTACCCACCCCTGGTCCTGTGAAGAGGGCCTACCCACCCCTGGTCCTGTGAAGGGAGCTTGCAGCTTAGCATCGCTGATCCCAGAGCCACTCTGGTGCCCGATTAATGTGAACGTCAGAATTATATACTCAGGAGGATGGAAAATGACCTCTTGGTTGTTGTTATGGATTCAGCTACTCGGAACAAGTTCCAAGTAGCACGGGCTATGGTGAGCCCGTAGTGAACTTGCCTGGCACAGGAGCGGTGCTCTTGGACCTCTTGCTATTGTTCCTGTTATTTAAATAGTTCATAATCTGAGATGTAAGTCACTCACTTCACACTTGCACCACTGGATCATCATACTCCTTAGTATAACTTAAAAGCTCCATACACCTCACATTTTTTATAAGTCTTGATATATGTAAATTATAAAGGGTAATATTTGACTAGTTTGTGAATGTTTTTTTTTTCAGGGTAATATTGTGCGATCATTGTTGTCATTGCAACCACGGGATTTGAACCCCCCCCCCCCCCTCCAAGAATTCGCCATAGCTCATTTGCTCTTGTACAAACAATAGATAGTTTAAATATTACTGACGGTGACATTAATTAATTTCAAGCTTATAGTGTGTGTGTTTGGTCCTGATCAGTAAGTCATAATAAATCTTAATTATTTCGACTTGAGCAAAGACTTATGCGCTTGACATTGTATTGTCCCAGAGTGTGTCGAACTGGCTCGACATGATTGTGATGGGACTTGCATTGCAACATATTTGCAGTGATAGGGGGTTTGCCTTGCAATATTTACGATTAGAGGACTGGCATTGCAGCATATTTACGACGACGGGACTTGTACTGCAACATATTTACAGTGACTGGACCTGTAGCATTAACAATGGCGGGACTTACAGTGCAGGGCCTTGAATTGCTCCATAATATGATGGGACTGGCATTGCAACTGCAATGATGGGACTGGCATGGTGACATACAATGATGGGACTGGCATGGTGACATACAATGATGGGACTTGCATTGCAACATACAATGATGGGACTGGCATGGCAACATACAATGATGGGACTGGCATGGCAACATACAATGATGGGACTGGCATTTGCAACATACAATGATGGGACTGGCATTTGCAACATACAACGATGAGACTGGCATTTGCAACATACAATAATTTGACTTGTATTATAAACCTGTTCTCTCTCTCTCTCTCTCCTGCAGGTAAGAAGAGCCCCGCTGGTCTCCACTCTCGCCTGTTTCACGAGTTCGAAGGTAGGAGTCCATTAATTACCTTTGCCTGCCCTGGCTTGAGTGTTGTTGTTGTTGTTGTGGCGCCTGTTTAATTGTTGTAATTGATCGTGCTAACTGTGGTTGTTGTTGGTAGGTTGTAACCACCCCCACCCCCCTATTCCCCTCTCCCTGTGTTGGTGGTTGCCTGCGTTCCAGACGGTTTCTGAAGGGGGTACAGGACGCCTGGTTCTTGTACTCTTCGAGTCCAAGAACCTGTACTCCAAGAAACTTGTCTCTGTAGTATTTGATGTTCCGTGAATGTTTATAAAGAGTATTTAAATTTGTTTAGAATTAGTGTTTGGGGGTATTTGGTAGTTTCCTGTTTCCGGTAGGTGTAGTTCCGGTAGTTTTGTCAGTAGCAACTATGCAACTAGTTGTTTCTTAGTTGGCTAATGAGATTATGCTTAATGTGTGGTGATGTTGGCGGTCGTTGAAGGGAAGAACAGCTGCCTTGTTAATCCCCGGTCTTGCCTCTAATTGTAGCCAGTTGCACAGAGTATTGTGGTTTATACATTGAAGCACGTGTCTTGGTTTATACATTGAAGCACGTGTCTTGGTTTATACATTGAAGCACGTGTCTTGGTTTATACATTGAAGCACGTGCCTTGGTTTATACATTGAAGCACGTGTCTTGGTTTATACATTGAAGCACGTGCTTTGGTTTATACATTGAAGCACGTGTCTTGGTTTATACATTGAAGCACGTGTCTTGGTTTATACATTGAAGCACGTGTCTTAGTTTATACATTGAAGCACGTGTCTTGGTTTATACATTGAAGCACGTGTCTTGGTTTATACATTGAAGCACGTGTCTTGGTTTATACATTGAAGCACGTGTCTTGGTTTATACATTGAAGCACGTGTCTTAGTTTATACATTGAAGCACGTGTCTTAGTTTATACATTGAAGCACGTGTCTTGGTTTATACATTGAAGCACGTGTCTTGGTTTATACATTGAAGCACGTGTCTTGGTTTATACATTGAAGCACGTGTCTTGGTTTATACATTGAAGCACGTGTCTTGGTTTATACATTGAAGCACGTGTCTTAGTTTATACATTGAAGCACGTGTCTTGGTTTATACATTGAAGCACGTGTCTTGGTTTATACATTGAAGCACGTGTCTTGGTTTATACATTGAAGCACGTGTCTTGGTTTATACATTGAAGCACGTGCCTTGGTTTATACATTGAAGCACGTGCCTTAGTTTATACATTGAAGCACGTGCCTTAGTTTATACATTGAAGCACGTGCCTTGGTTTATATAGAAGATATGATTGTGCTTCATTATAAATGTCAAGTACTCACCTAGTTGTACTCACCTATCCCAGTGTTAATCAAGTGTTATCCCGTTGCTGCTAGATCGTAGTCGTCGTGTTAATATAGTTGTTCTACTTGTATAATCGTGTTTAATGTTGTTCAGTAGCTCTTGTGTGGTAGTGCTCAATAATTGTGTGTTCAAAGCATGTTCAGATGAATGAGTGTAGTAGACATAGTGAATTGTTAATGTTTCCTGTGTGTGTATATATAATATATATTAATCGCACACACACACACAGGAGTTATGGTCATATAACGGGAAAATCTGTGTGCTGTTGGTTATCTTCTTGAGGTTATCTTGAGATGATTTCGGGGCTTTTTTAGTGTCCCCGCGGCCCGGTCCTCGACCAGGCCTCCACCCCCAGGAAGCAGCCCGTGACAGCTGACTAACACCCAGGTACCTATTTACTGCTAGGTAACAGGGGCATTCAGGGTGAAAGAAACTTTGCCCATTTGTTTCTGCCTCGTGCGGGAATCGAACCCGCGCCACAGAATTACGAGTCCTGCGCGCTATCCACCAGGCTACGAGGCCACTGGTAGTGGAAAATTATTAAAATCTTATGAGAAACGCTCCTAAATTTACATGTATTGGCATTTCCAATTGGGACCAAGACACAGGCAGGTGATATTCGCACTAATTGACGACTTTAATTGGTAAAATTACTCTATTTCTGGACGGTTTAGAATTAGTATTCACCGAAGTGCAATATTGTTCCTTCCTGGGGTACAGCTGCTGCAAGACTTAACAGCGAGAAGAATGTCTGGATAATATTTTGTTAATGGTATTTTAAGCTGTTGCAAGGCTCTGATGGGAGCAGGTGTAAGCTGTTGCAAGCCTCTGATGGGGGCAGGTGTAAGCTGTTGCAAGGCTCTGATGGGGGCAGGTGTAAGCTGTTGCAAGGCTCTGATGGGGGCAGGTGTAAGCTGTTGCAAGGCTCTGATGGGGGCAGGTGTAAGCTGTTGCAAGGCTCTGATGGGGGCAGGTGTAAGCTGTTGCAAGGCTCTGATGGGGGCAGGTGTAAGCTGTTGCAAGGCTCTGATGGGGCAGGTGTAAGCTGTTGCAAGGCTCTGATGGATACAGGTGTAAGCTGTTGCAAGGCTCTGATGGGGCAGGTGTAAGCTGTTGCAAGGCTCTGATGGGAGCAGGTGTAAGCTGTTGCAAGGCTCTGATGGGGGCAGGTGTAAGCTGTTGCAAGGCTCTGATGGGGGCAGGTGTAAGCTGTTGCAAGGCTCTGATGGGTGCAGGTGTAAGCTGTTGCAAGGCTCTGATGGGGGCAGGTGTAAGCTGTTGCAAGGCTCTGATGGGTACAGGTGTAAGCTGTTGCAAGGCTTTGATGGGGCAGGTGTAAGCTGTTGCAAGGCTCTGATGGGAGCAGGTGTAAGCTGTTGCAAGGCTCTGATGGGGGCAGGTGTAAGCTGTTGCAAGGCTCTGATGGGGGCAGGTGTAAGCTGTTGCAAGGCTCCGATGGGGCAGGTGTAAGCTGTTGCAAGGCTCTGATGGGGGCAGGTGTAAGCTGTTGCAAGGCTCTGATGGGTACAGGTGTAAGCTGTTGCAAGGCTCTGATGGGTACAGGTGTAAGCTGTTGCAAGCCTCTGATGGGTACAGGTGTAAGCTGTTGCAAGGCTCTGATGGGGGCAGGTGTAAGCTGTTGCAAGGCTCTGATGGGGGCAGGTGTAAGCTGTTGCAAGCCTCTGATGGGGCAGGTGTAAGCTGTTGCAAGGCTCTGATGGCGCAGGTGTAAGCTGTTGCAAGGCTCTGATGGGGGCAGGTGTAAGCTGTTGCAAGGCTCTGATGGGGCAGGTGTAAGCTGTTGCAAGGCTCTGATGGGAGCAGGTGTAAGCTGTTGCAAGCCTCTGATGGGGCAGGTGTAAGCTGTTGCAAGGCTCTGATGGGGCAGGTGTAAGCTGTTGCAAGGCTCTGATGGGGGCAGGTGTAAGCTGTTGCAAGGCTCTGATGGGGCAGGTGTAAGCTGTTGCAAGGCTCTGATGGGGGCAGGTGTAAGCTGTTGCAAGGCTCTGATGAGGGCAGGTGTAAGCTGTTGCAAGGCTCTGATGGGGGCAGGTGTAAGCTGTTGCAAGGCTCTGATGGGGGCAGGTGTAAGCTGTTGCAAGGCTCTGATGGGAGCAGGTGTAAGCTGTTGCAAGCCTCTGATGGGGCAGGTGTAAGCTGTTGCAAGGCTCTGATGGGGCAGGTGTAAGCTGTTGCAAGCCTCTGATGGGGGCAGGTGTAAGCTGTTGCAAGGCTCTGATGGGGCAGGTGTAAGCTGTTGCAAGGCTCTGATGGGGGCAGGTGTAAGCTGTTGCAAGCCTCTGATGGGGCAGGTGTAAGTTGTTGCAAGCCTCTGATGGGGCAGGTGTAGGCTGTTGCAAGGCTCTGATGGGTACAGGTGTAAGCTGTTGCAAGGCTCAGATGGGGGCAGGTGTAAGCTGTTGCAAGCCTCTGATGGGGGCCACGGCTCGCGTCTCTGAAGGAGCTTCTCTGGAAATCAACTTTAGTGGGTCCAGAGAGGCCGCAAACGTCTCACTTTAAGACTCATCAAAACCTTGGCGACTAGCTGGGATCTTGAGTCATGTGTGAGGCGTCCACACGCCACCAGGACTCCCCATGTTGATCCCTGGGGACGACTTGTCGTCTTGGCTCCCTCCTCCTCCCTCCCTACGAGGGGGGGAGGTCTCCTCAACCTCCACTATACCTTTCACCGTCATTCCCCTCTCTCACCGTCACCCCCCCCCTCCCTCTCACCGTCATCCCCTCACCGTTATCCTTTCCCCGTCAAAATACATCCCCCTCCCCCCAGTACGCCATCATCCTCCCCAATGCCATCATCCCCCACGTCGAAACTCCCCCCCCCCCCGCCCCCTTCTCCCCCGTCTATTATCTTGTGTTTTATCAGTTTATTAACGGTCGCTTGTTGGTGTGTGACTGGAGATAGGAGCGGGGCGCCTGCCAGTCACGCCGCCCGCACAAAGACCAGAGCCGACGAAATCACGCGTTTCACCCGCGGGGGGGGAGTGCCACTCTTGGGGACAGGAGGGACGCAGGTGGCAGTGGTGCCATTCTAGAAGAGTGGGGATAGGAGGTGGTGGGAGGGTGTAGTGGGGGGGGGACAAGGAAGGATAGTTTAGACGTGAATGATGATGGGCCAAGTATTGGGGGGTTGGGAGCAGGGGAGGGGGTTGGGGGTAGGGGAGGGGGGGGTTGATAATCATAATGTTGATATCCGGATTAATTAGCCTTTTGTTTTCTTCCATCTTTGTTTCGTGTGTGTGTGTGTGTGTGTGTGTTTGTGTGTTTTCATATGCATGTGCTTGTATGTTGAGTGTCAGCTCTTGGGCGCTACCTTTCAGTCGTCGATTGCCTCTTGCCAATACCCCCAGACATCTCTCTTGTCACACCTACTCTTGAAACAATAAAAACTAGCTCATGAAATCTTCCTCGCTACTCCTACAGTGAGGAGGTGCTTGTACACAGCCTTATGACTTGACAGTATAAGAAATATTCCCGAAATATTCCCGGTAGGCCTGGTCGACGACCGGGCCGCGGGGACGCTAAGCCCCGGAAGCACCTGAAGGTAACCACAAAAATACTGTATAAGTATTCAAGAGAAAACTGGAAACTTTTCTGCAGAAAAGTGCCGGACCAACCGGGCTCTAGTGGATGTGTATCTGTGTGGGCCTGCGGGCCGCTCCAAGCAACAGTCTGTTGGACCAAGCTCTCACAAGTCAAGCCTGGCCCCGGACCGGGCTTGGGGAATAGAACTACTACCAAAACCCCACCCAGGTACAGTCCAGGCCCCTGAGTTTTCAGTTTCCTCCCATGTCCCTTTTTTTTTTTGGGGGGGGGGGGGAGCACTACAACGGTAGGAAATGGCATTGTCAAACGTTAGAGGCACTGGTTAAGAGGCTGATGAGGGTAATCCAAAAGCTACAGTGAATACCAGTTTGAACAGTGAATAACTACAATCAGAACAGCGTAAGTCCCACAACAGCCAACCCGTCCTCATAATGGCCAAATGCTTGTTAATTCAGCCCCCCAACCCCCGCCTCCCCAACCCCAGCCCCCCAACCCCAGCCCCCCAACCCCCGCCTCCCCCTGTATGAACGATATACACTACAGAAACTCGTCCTCAGATTTGTTCTTAGATATATTAATATTATTTTATACAGGATTAGCATATTGTGCATATTTAGGTGTTTAGGTTCTGTTGGCAATTATTTGTATTAGTAGTACGTGGGTGAAGCATGTATAGAGGCGAGTTTCGAACAGAAGACATTGTGAAGCACTGTTGCTTCACAACTGATGACATTCGAACACTTCCGGAACAAGTGCTTCAATGACGAATTTTTTTCGAACCACAACGCTGTAAATGCTTCACCCACGTACAACAAATAAAAATAATCGCCAACAGAACCTAAACACCTAACCTATGCCTATATATGCACAATATACTAATATATTATAATATTAATTTATATTTGAGAAAATTCCCGTTTTGAATGAACAGCATGTAAAAAATTATGAATGCGTCTTTGAGGTCGACCGCTGGATGGAATGGACTAGAGTCGAGGACGGTTGCACGTCCCACAAATGCAAATAATTTGTAAAGTAATTTAAACGCCCTAACCCAAACCTAATTTAGACCAAACTATACACTAGTTTCTAAGATATAATAATGTTTATATATATATATATATATATATATATATATATATATATATATATATATATATATATATATATATGCATTTGATGGTTACAAGATATACATGGGTTGATACAAAAATAATAATGCAAAAAGGTGCTTAAAGGTTATGGATCTCTTGAAAAACACAACAATGGGAAACATTGATGAATGTCACAGACGGGTTCGATCATTGTTGCAAGTCAAACACTTCTTCGAATTCCTCTGAAGTTGGACTAGTGCCCAAGACGCAACAGGCATTTCCCCTCTGAATCGCAACACTGAGGCGCTGGAACAAGAAACTTTTTGCTCTCTGGTCTTTTGTAGCGCTGATCAATTTGTCCCCCAATTCCTTCAGGAACTTCAATGCACATTTTCCCCACGAACCGAGGGTCTCCGAGCCGATCGGATATATTATATATATATATATATATATATATATATATATATATATATATATATATATATATATATATATATATATGTATGTATGTATGTATGTATGTGTATGTATGTATGTATGAGGAAAACCCCGATTTTTTAAAAAACGAAATGTTGCTTTGGAGTCGCCCCCCCTCCCTGGATTTACCAGCCCAGCCTGAACACGGGTTCCTGTGCGAGCCGCGGAGTTCTCTCTACAGCTGTATGGAAGTCTTTCTTACGCAAGTGGCGAAGTGCCTCAGAAATTTGATATCGCTAAGGCCGCACGAATGTTTTTATTGAATTTCAGGGCTGTAAATAAGTGAGAAATGTGTCGTGTAGGGGGGAAGGCGTTTGTTTTTGTAGGGCGTGTCTATGTTGGGTGGTGCGTCTCGTGTTGCGGTGTGGTCGACGACTACCATGATGTCTTGTTAGTGGTGTGGTCGACGACTACCATGATGTCTTGTTAGTGGTGTGGTCGACGACTACCATGATGTCTTGTTAGTGGTGTGGTCGACGACTACCATGATGTCTTGTTAGTGGTGTGGTCGACGACTACCATGATGTCTTGTTAGTGTGGTCGACGACTCTACGATGATGTCTTGTTAGTGGTGTGGTCGACGACTCTACGATGATGTCTTGTTTGTGCTGTGGTCGAAGACTACGATGATGTCTTGCGGTGTGGTCGACGACTCTACGATGATGTCTTGTTTGTGCTGTGGTCGAAGACTACGATGATGTCTTGCGGTGTGGTCGACGACTACCATGATGTCTTGTTAGTGGTGTGGTCGACGACTCTACGGTGATGTCTTGTTTGTGCTGTGGTCGAAGACTACGATGATGTCTTGCGGTGTGGTCGACGACTACCATGATGTCTTGTTTGTGGTGTGGTCGACGACTCTACGATGATGTCTTGTTTGTGCTGTGGTCGACGACTACGATGATGTCTTGTTTGTGGTGTGGTCGACGACTACGATGATGTTTGTGGTGTGATCGACGACTACGATGATGTCTTGTTTGTGGTGTGGTCGACGACTACGATGATGTCTTGTTTGTGGTGTGGTCGACGACTACGATGATGTTTGTGGTGTGGTCGACGACTCCGATGATGTCTTGTTTGTGGTGTGGTCGACGACTCCGATGATGTCATGTCTGTGGTGTGGTCGACGACTCTACGATGATGTCTTGTTTGTGCTGTGGTCGACGACTACGATGATGTCTTGTTTGTGGTGTGGTCGACGACTACGATGATGTTTGTGGTGTGGTCGACGACTCCGATGATGTCTTGTTTGTGGTGTGGTCGACGACTCTACGATGATGTCTTGTTTGTGCTGTGGTCGACGACTACGATGATGTCTTGTTTGTGGTGTGGTCGACGACTACGATGATGTTTGTGGTGTGGTCGACGACTACGATGATGTCTTGTTTGTGGTGTGGTCGACGACTACGATGATGTCTTGTTTGTGGTGTGGTCGACGACTCTATGATGATGTCTTGTCTGTGGTGTGGTCGACGACGACTACGATGATGTCTTGTCTGTGGTGTGGTCGACGACGACTACGATGATGTCTTGTCTGTGGTGTAGTCGACGACTACGATGATGTCTTGTCTGCGGTGTGGTCGACGACTACGATGATGTTTGTGGTGTGGTCGACGACTCTCCGATCATGTCTTGTTTGTGGTGTGGTCGACGACTCCGATGATGTCTTGTTTGTGGTGTGGTCGACGACTACGATGATGTTTGTGGTGTGGTCAACGACTACGATGATGTCTTGTTTGTGGTGTGGTCGACGACTACGATGATGTCTTGTTTGCAGTGTGGTCGACGACTACGATGATGTTTGTGGTGTGGTCGACGACTACGATGATGTCTTGTTTGTGGTGCGGTCGACGACTCTCCGATGATGTCTTATTTGTGGTGTGGTCGACGACTCCGATGATGTCTTGTGGTGTGGTCGACGACTCCGATGATGTCTTGTGGTGTGGTCGACGATGCCTTGTTTGTCGTATAGTCCACGATCACGTGTACGATAAACTGATTCATATCCGCCGGTGGCGTTCACCGATGACATCAGGAACGGACACTATAAAAGGCCCAACAAGTGTTGCTGTTTTTTCTTCAGCAATAAACAAGATCGCAGTTTTGTAATAGTGTACCGTGAATTCTTGTCCCGTGAACCACGTTCTCTCCTGTCCTCATTTCGTGTTAATTCTTGTAATATCGTAACTCTTTTAACACGGGTTAATGCTCTTTTTTTTCTGTGCCACAGGGAATCTGAATCAAAAACGTTCCGTAACAAGTTGTACAAATCATTACAATAATGGCTGGACTAAACAGGTGTAAACCTGTCTAAATGGTGGAAAACAACATTAGTTTACCATTAGAGCAGTAAGACAGTTTGGGAAGAATTTATGTAACGATAAGTTGATTTATTATTTATACTAAAATACATTCATTTGGTACAGACACAGAGATCACACTAACGTGATGCATCAAATGAACAAATACGCAGGTTTGAATCCTCGTCACGGCCCTTGTGGATTTGTTCATTCATTTGGTACATTTATAAAGCGGAGAATTAGGAGAGTACAGTTGGCTTCTTTCTCGACTCACAATTGGGGATCCCGGGTACGATTCCCGGTCGAGACAGAAATGGTTGGGCGTGTTTCCTGTCACCTAATGCAACTGTTCACTTAGCAGTAAATGAGTACCCGGGAGTTTGGCATCTGTTGTGGGTTTGCATCCTTACCATGGAAGGGTTACCTCGATACTAGCCTAAATTATATATATATATATATATATATATATATATATATATATATATATATATATATATATATATATATATATATATATATATATATATATATTACACACAGAGGCTCGTCAAAACGAATTATTATTATTATTATTCATAGAAAACGTCAGTATTACGGTGTTTTATTTTTAAGTAATGCGTCGTTTGATAACGGATTGGTTGATTCCGTTAACACTATGACGTTGAGGGGACGAGTTCTATTGGCTGGGTGTTTGTGGTTTGTGATCGTGGTGGTGGTAGTAGTTTGTGGTGGTGGTAGTAGCTTGTGGTGATGGTAGTAGTTTGGGGGGCGTATAATGGTGTGGTGAAATGTTTGATACCGGCCGGTATTCAAATGGGCGTGCGGGTCCCTCGTCGCTGTGTTTATGTCGTTGCTCCAGCTGACGTTAATGGAAATCTAGAGTCGTATTTCACGCCGGCCGCCCGCACCTTCCCAGGAGGGTGGTGCTGGGGTGGGGGGTGGGGGTGTTAATTGGGTCTCCGTGTGGGCGGTCTGGGGCGGGTTGGGGGTGGGTTTTCCCAGCACCCCGAGCTTGGGTCACTGACGGCGTTGGGTCCGCGGAGACATCGACCGCTGTACAAGCCATGGGTCACTGTGCTCTTGGCTCAATAATATGTAGGTCAAGGGTCACTATAGACCTGGGTCACTCACTGTAAGCTCGGGTTAAATTGGGTGCAGGTTATCCTAGAAGGGGGCTAACCCCCTTCATCCACGCATAACACTTCCGGTCGAGCCCTAATCCCCTCTCAGCTACCCCCCACCCCACCCCCCACCCCTAATCACGGGGGAAGTGTAAACAAGGAACTTGGAGGGATAGATCCCACCTTGTAAATAATCATCTGAAACCCTCCACCGCTCGGCTAGTTGATGCAGACACTTTGGAGGGTAGAAGTAGCCTAAGCTACTCTATCCCTTTGAGATGTATCTTAGTCTCAATAAACGTACTTGGACGTAGACGTTACGACGCCGGGTGGAACGTCTTGAATTGGTGGCATAACCAGAAAACCTGATCATTATTTAGACTAAAAGATGGCGTCGAGTCCACGTTCAGGGTCAGGGTTTATAAAACGTTTACGCAACCGCGAAACCTGTAGCTCTTTCTTTAATCATGGCGGCTTTGTTTACATTTATTAAACAGTTTATGAGCTCTGAAGCGCACTAAAGGTTGTTTATAGCAATAATAACCTTGGGTTGTGAGGTGTCCAAGCTCGTAAACGGTTTAATATATATTAAAACTTACATGTTTCGTTGCACTGACATGGAAAGATGCAGAGGTTTCGTAAGTAAATCATGACGAATTCTGACTCCAGAACGTGAGCTCGATAACCGCCTCGGTATTTCTTCGTAGATTCATTACGTTGTTGTCGTTGACGTTGGAGCCGGTCGGAGCCGGAGGACAGCACGCAGGACTTGTGATCCTGTGGTCCTGGGTTCGATCCCGGGCGCTGACGAGAAACAATGGGCAGAGTTTCATTCACCCTATGCCCCTGTTACCTAGCAGTAAAATAGGTACCTGGGTGTTAGTCAGCTGTCACGGGCTGCTTCCTGGGGGTGGAGGCCTGGTCGAGGACCGGGCCGCGGGGGACACTAAAAGCCCCGAAATCATCTCAAGATCTCATCTCAAGAAGATGATGGAAGTACAGACTGCCGTAGAGAGGCTGGAGTAGACAGTCGTAACTGAAGTGTGTTTTCTCGATGTCTTCAGATGTGTTCATCTTGTAATTGATTGATTTATTAGCCGGCAATTGTCGTTGTTAAATTAGTGGTAATTATTTACAAATCTTACATAGGTATTTGAGCTTCGTAAAAGGCACTAATTACGAAACAAGGAAGCAAAGCACACTGTGCAAATTAGTGCCATCGGAAAGTAAGGGTGCTAATAACGCCTCTAAGGACACTTCAATTAAGGGCCCAAGACTTTTCAACGCTCTCCCTCTAAATATAATGAACATAACTTTGGGCATTCTAGAGAGAAGTTGATGAATACCTGCAATGGGTACGTGATCAACGGGGCTGTGTTTGTTGGGTCGGACAACGCACAGCGGCCATCCAGGAGCGTGAACATTGAACTGTTGAACCTCGGAAGGTAATCTCATGGTATCGTCTCTCTCTCCTCATGTTGGGAAACACATGGATACTATGACACATTATCCACGGATACACACACATACGCGCCCGTTAACCACGGATATATACATGTATGTTAAGGACCTAATCACTTGTAAACACACAAGCTAATCATGGGTGAACACACACACTAACACTTTCCCACCACACACTCATACCTGGCTCATTCAACTAGTTTCACCCTCAGTTAAGACTTGAGGTATTCTCCCCTGAGACAATTTTGGATCAAACGATATAAATTATTAGCTGATTCATCTCAGGTAGGCTGGTGTGTGTGTGTGTGTACTCACCTAGTTGTGTCTGCAGGATCGAGCATTGACTCTTGGATCCCGCCTTTCGAGCATCGGTTGTTTACAGCAATGACTCCTGTCCCATTTCCCTATTATACCTGGTTTTAAAATTGTGTGTGTGTGTGTGTGTTTGTGTGTGTGTGTGTGTGTGTGTGTGTGTGTGTGTGTGTGTGTGTGTGTGTGTGTGTGTGTGTGTTTACTTGTAAGCATGTTTCTTGGTTTTGGCTATAGAAGAAACTGTCAGTCTTCTCTCTCCTTCAATATAACACAGCTGCCCTACGCCTGGCAACATCGTGTGGGGGAGGAGAGAGAGAGGAAGGAGGCTGGGGAGCATCCTTCAGTCACATATCTCCACAATTTCAGAAAAAAATCCATTAATTGCTGTTATAAGTTGTACATGATACAACCTCACACGAACGAGCGGTCGTTCAGCTTGTTAATACTATGCCAGGGGATCGGGAATTCAAGACTTAACGACAGTAAGGTACTCAAAACTTAGTTTTAAGAGTCCCTCCTCTATCTGTTACAACTGCCATTTGGAAACTTTGATAAAGGTTACACCACCAGACATCAGTAAAACACTTGTATACCACCCTGGATCAACTAAGTTATTGTTACGAACTAGGGGACCCCGGCACCACCACCAGGACTCAAGGCCCAGCACCCGAGATATTCGGGGCCCTAATATTCGGGCCCCCTAATATTCGGGCCCCCTAATATTCGGACTAGAGAGACTCGGGCCCTTGTACTTCCTTGTGATCTCTCTAGTCTTAAACCAGTCGTGTTCTTGCCGACCCTACACCCACTCCCCGCCAACCTCCATGTGTCACACCCTGGCCTTTCCTCTCCCCCTCCATCAGTCCTATTATCCCTCAGTCCCCCACCGTCAGCAGCCCCCCCTCCAGCGGAGGTAGTGAGGCCTCAGCACCAGTAAGTCAGCAGCAGCAGCAACAGCAGCAGCTGGGTGCCGTCATCCCGGCGATGGCGTGCGAGTTATCACCATACATTCTGGCGCTAGTGGGGGAATTGTCACCATATTTTGCGTGCGCTCATCTCGCTGGTGTCGGTACACACGCCGCCGCAAATGATGAATTCTAATTGGATGTCTGTACTGGTGCCAAGCATTCCGGGGAGGAAGAGGAGGCTGGAGAAGATGGGTTGCTGGGAAGAGTAGCAACAGGACCAGGGAACATCGGAGGCAGGATTGGAAAAAGAGGAGCACCATCACAAGACGCAGCAAATAAATTTAGAATGAGAAGCATGAACAGTAGAAAGCGATAAGCAAGGTGTATTAGGATAAAGATGGTAAAGGGGGGAAAAACCGATGCGAGACGCACAGGAGGAACTAAAGGGGGTTGTGGGTAGTTTTTGACATCTGCACAAGGACGACATTAGCAACTGGGGAAGAAAGGAAACGTCTTGGAGATAAACTTGAGAAGAGAGACTCGGAAGGGAATTGCTCTTGAAGATTGGAGAGTCGGGTCATCGCTATGGATCTTGGAAGGACGTAGTTGATGGAAGAATCACTAGTGGGCCTGTCGCTGTACTTCAGCACTGGAAAGAAAGGACATAGTGTGGGTGTGAGGTGAGATTCAGCTATGAGGTGTGAGGTGAGATTCAGCTATGAGGTGTGAGGTGAGATTCAGCTATGAGGTGTGAGGTGAGATTCAGCTATGAGGTGTGAGGCTGACAACTGCCTGGGAGGTGGCACTTGGTTCCTCCAGCATTCAGGTGTCTATGTGTTTACCTGTGGCCAGTTTAGCCTTTCTCCTTCCACCTCATTCGTCACTTTAATTTTTCCTTTGCATTATTGTATGTCTCCTGTTTTGGCCGGCCAGAGACTGTGTGTGAGAAATGGTTGTAAGTTTTGATAGGTGGATACTCAATATGTTAAATACGTTCATTATGTATGTGTAAATATATGGTACAGTTGATGTTATACAAATCTTTGCCGTTTGTTCGCCCACCCAGACACTCCCCCCCCTCCCACCCCTTCCATCCCTTCCCTTCCTCCCCACTCGTCGTCCGCAAGTCGTGACCTCGCTGGGAGACAATTAATCGCCTTTAAGAAACCTGCACACAAGACCAGAAGCCGTAACCTTTGTGTGGATCGAAGGACCCGGAGACTGGTGTCTTCACCTTTCACCTCCCTAAATTGGGATTTTATGTTCCCTGGAAGAGCCAAGTGGGGGAAGGGAGGTGGAAGTAGTTACATCTTAGGAGGCTCCGAATAGCAACGTGGACTAGCAGGATTGTCTTCGTGAAGCCACAAGTGGTGCTCCATGTTACACCACCAAGACGATGAGTCCCAGGGACGCAGGTTCGATCCTATCGTATGGCGTCGATTTTTTGTCCATAGATTTGTCCAGTTCTTGTAGTTTCATTTCGGAGAATTGGTTATATAGGCTAGATTATGCATACTCTCTCAATCCTAATATTCGGACTAGAGTGGGAGGAGTGGTAAAGTACGGACTAGAGTGGCTCTCACCGTGACTCGATGGTTCAGAATACTACTTGGATGGCTTGGATCTCATTCAAAGGATTCGTATCAAATCTGTGTCACGATATGAATCTGTGCTACCAGCCATACAGTGCACAGAGACCCGCTAGAGGGGCTGCCTAACCTCTAATCCGAGGCTGAGGTTGACTGGCGGAGAGGAATGGTCACATGACTGCACGGAACCACGCCTAGCAGCTGGACTGATGATGTATTTACTCGGTAAAACAATACGGGTGCGACTAACAGTAGGGAGGCTGGTGTATACAAGCCCCACTCCCACGCCCCGCCCCGAGCCTGGCTCCAGCTCCCTCCTCCCGCCCCGAGCCAGGCTCCAGCTCCCTCCTCCCGCCCCGAGCCTGGCTCCAGCTCCCTCCTCCCGCCCCGAACCAGGCTCCAGCTCCCTCCTCCCGCCCCGAGCCAGGCTCCAGCTCCCTCCTCCCGCCCCGAGCCTGGCTCCAGCTCCCTCCTCCCGCCCCGAGCCTGGCTCCAGCTCCCTCCTCCCGCCCCGAGCCAGGCTCCAGCTCCCTCCTCCCGCCCCGAGCCTGGCTCCAGCTCCCTCCTCCCGCCCCGAGCCTGGCTCCAGCTCCCTCCTCCCGCCCCGAGCCTGGCTCCAGCTCCCTCCTCCCGCCCCGAGCCTGGCTCCAGCTCCCTCCTCCCGCCCCGAGCCAGGCTCCAGCTCCCTCCTCCCGCCCCGAGCCTGGCTCCAGCTCCCTCCTCCCGCCCCGAGCCTGGCTCCAGCTCCCTCCTCCCGCCCCGAGCCAGGCTCCAGCTCCCTCCTCCCGCCCCGAGCCTGGCTCCAGCTCCCTCCTCCCGCCCCGAGCCTGGCTCCAGCTCCCTCCTCCCGCCCCGAGCCTGGCTCCAGCTCCCTCCTCCCGCCCCGACACGACCTCTTCTGTTCTAGTGGCCTTGTCGCGATGTATATAATGTTCCAATTTTTCCACAATTATTTATTTGATTTTTGTCTGGGCAATTTAGACAATTAGCTGCACTTTCCACGACACAGCGCCCGGCACCACAGCCCCCGGCACCACAGCGCCCGGCACCACAGCGCCCGGCACCACAGCGCCCGGCACCACAGCGCCCGGCACCACAGCGCCCGGCACCACAGCGCCCGGCACCACAGCCCCCCGGCACCACAGCGCCCCGGCACCACAGCCCCCCGGCACCACAGCCCCCCGGCACCACAGCCCCCCGGCACCACAGCCCCCCGGCACCACTGCCCCCCGGCACCACAGCCCCCGGCACCACAGCCCCCCGGCACCACAGCCGCCCGGCACCACAGCGCCCGGCACCACAGCGCCCGGCACCACAGCCCCCCGGCACCACAGCCCCCCGGCACCACAGCGCCCGGCACCACAGCCCCCCGGCACCACAGCTTCCGGCACCACAGCCCCCCGGCACCACAGCGCCCGGCACCACAGCCCCCCGGCACCACAGCGCCCGGCACCACAGCTCCCGGCACCACAGCCCCCCGGCACCACAGCGCCCGGCACCACAGCCCCCCGGCACCACAGCCCCCCGGCACCACAGCGCCCGGCACCACAGCCCCCCGGCACCACAGCGCCCGGCACCACAGCCCCCCGGCACCACAGCCCCCTGGCACCACAGCCCCCCGGCACCACAGCGCCCGGCACCACAGCCCCCGGCACCACAGCCCCCGGCACCACAGCCGCCCGGCACCACAGCGCCCGGCACCACAGCGCCCGGCACCACAGCCCCCCGGCACCACAGCCCCCCGGCACCACAGCGCCCGGCACCACAGCCCCCCGGCACCACAGCTTCCGGCACCACAGCCCCCCGGCACCACAGCGCCCGGCACCACAGCCCCCGGCACCACAGCGCCCGGCACCACAGCTCCCGGCACCACAGCCCCCCGGCACCACAGCGCCCGGCACCACAGCCCCCCGGCACCACAGCCCCCGGCACCACAGCGCCCGGCACCACAGCCCCCCGGCACCACAGCGCCCGGCACCACAGCCCCCCGGCACCACAGCCCCCTGGCACCACAGCCCCCCGGCACCACAGCGCCCGGCACCACAGCCCCCGGCACCACAGCCCCCGGCACCACAGCGCCCGGCACCACAGCACCCGGCACCACAGCCCCCGGCACCACAGCGCCCGGCACCACAGCCCCCCCGGCACCACAGCGCCCGGCACCACAGCGCCCGGCACCACAGCCCCCCGGCACCACAGCGCCCGGCACCACAGCTACCCCCATACTTCAGTTATATCTTGGCCTTGTAACGCCCCATTGTGATTACACAGTTCAGTGTTGGTAACTGTGCTGTGAGATGGACACAACCTCACTTGAATGTGCAGAGGCGAGGACGAAGAGATTAATTCCAGCAATGACAGTCCTCAGTTACAAAGAGAGTTTAGAAAAAGGTTAATTTACATTATCTAGAAAGTCGAAGAGTTAAAGGTGTCACGATTGAAGTATATGACTAGATATATACTTCATTTATTTTATAGATATATACAATCATTAACATTTTAGATATATCGCCTTAAATAAAAACGCGACAGAATGCGATATAAATTGGGCGAGTTTAGATTCAGGAAAGACCTGGGTAAATACTGGTCTGTAAACACGATAGTTGGTTTTTGGAGCAAATTACCGGGTAGCTCAATACAGATGGGATCATAGGATGGAGGCTGTTGTTCTTATATTCTTATGCTTAGAAGTACATGTAGATCAGGCAAGTCTAATTACAGCATCGTACGGCATCATCTGAGGTGTCCCTCCCCCCCCCCCCCCCGACTCTTCAACTTGCAAGCACAGGATATATTGCTAGAAGCAAGATCTGTGCAAGTTAGGCTCGGCAAGCCCCGCGTGCTGTACCTGGTGAACTGTGATGACTGTGTTGGAATGCGAAACGCCATCATCAACAGTCTGGTTAAACTCGTGAAACTGGTCACAGTTCCCCCCTCTCCCTCTCCTGCCCTCAGGACCTCGTGTTGTACACACCTTCCCTGCCCTCTCACTGGACCTTCCCTGCTCTATCCCTGGACCTTCCCTGCCCTCTCACTGGACCTTCCCTGCTCTCTCCCTGGACCTTCCCTGCCCTCTCCCTGGACCTTCCCTGCTCTCTCCCTGGACCTTCCCTGCCCTCTCCCTGGACCTTCCCTGCTCTATCCCTGGACCTTCCCTGCCCTCTCCCTGGACCTTCCCTGCTCTCTCACTGGACCTTCCCTGCCCTCTCACTGGACCTTCCCTGCTCTCTCCCTGGACCTTCCCTGCCCTCTCACTGGACCTTCCCTGCCCTCTCCCTGGACCTTCCCTGCCCTCTCCCTGGACCTTCCCTGCCCTCTCACTGGACCTTCCCTGCCCTCTCCCTGGACCTTCCCTGCCCTCTCACTGGACCTTCCCTGCCCTCTCACTGGACCTTCCCTGCCCTCTCACTGGACCTTCCCTGCCCTCTCACTGGACCTTCCCTGCCCTCTCCTGCTGTCCTCTTAGCCCTCACGCTTAATGAAGATACGAGCATGAGGCGAGCCTCCCCCCCCCCCCCCCCCGCCACCACCATCACCACCACCCACCTATCTCCATCACGACCACTACCACTATCTCCAGCACGGCCACCACCACAAAACCACATCAAATACCACCACCACAACAACCACAATATACTACCACCACCACCACAACAACCACAATATACTACCACCACCACCACAACAACCACAATATACTACCACCACCACAACAACAACCACAATATACTACCACCACCACCACCACAACAACCACAATATACTACCACCACCACAACAACAACCACAATATACTACCACCACCACCACAACAACCACAATATACTACCACCACCACCACAACAACCACAATATACTACCACCACCACAACAACAACCACAATATACTACCACCACCACAACAACAACCACAATATACTACCACCACCACCACAACAACCACAATATACTACCACCACCAGAACAACAACCACAATATACTACCACCACCACCACAACAACCACAATATACTACCACCACCAGAACAACAACCACAATATACTACCACCACCACCACAACAACCACAATATACTACCACCACCACAACAACAACCACAATATACTACCACCACCACAACAACAACCACAATATACTACCACCACCACAACAACAACCACAATATACTACCACCACCACAACAACAACCACAATATACTACCACCACCACAACAACAACCACAATATACTACCACCACCACAACAACAACCACAATATACTACCACCACCACAACAACAACCACAATATACTACCACCACCACCACAACAACCACAATATACTACCACCACCACCACAACAACAACCACAATATACTACCACCACCACCACAACAACAACCACAATATACTACCACTACCACAATATCCACAATATACTACCACCACCACCACAACAACCACAATATACCACCACCACCACAACAACAACCACAATATACTACCACCACCACAACAACAACCACAATACACTACCACCACCACCACCACCACAACCACAATATCACTACCACTACCACAATATCCACACTAAATACCACCACCACCACCACCACCGTCTCACCTCCACTGAGGGCAGCCTGTAATACCCGTGGTATCACACCAACAATATGGCCGAGCCTGGGGACCACTCCCTCCCGGAGGCCCTAATTCCCCCATTTTCATTACAAAGGGCCAAGCTTTTTAATGTTCCCCCGTTGCGGGGATATTAGCTCTGGCATACTCGGCACTCCAGCTCTTGAATAAGTAAAATTGATGATGCAAGTTCAGTATTATAACGGGCGAGACCCGGAGGTTGATGTTCTGGGGTTTGCTCGCCATCCGGAGGTTGATGTTCTGGGGTTTGCTCGCCATCCGGAGGTTGATGTACTGGGGTTTGCTCGCCATCCGGAGGTTGATGTTCTGGGGTTTGCTCGCCATCCGGAGGTTGATGTACAGGGGTTTGCTCACCATCCGGAGGTTGATGTACTGGGGTTTGCTCGCCATCCGGAGGTTGATGTTCTGGGGTTTGCTCGCCATCCGGAGGTTGATGTACAGGGTTTGCTCGCCATCCGGAGGTTGATGTACAGGGGTTTGCTCGCCATCCGGAGGTTGATGTTCTGGGGTTTGCTCGCCATCCGGAGGTTGATGTACAGGGGTTTGCTCGCCATCCGGAGGTTGATGTACAGGGGTTTGCTCACCATCCGGAGGTTGATGTTCTGGGGTTTGCTCGCCATCCGGAGGTTGATGTTCTGGGGTTTGCTCGCCATCCGGAGGTTGATGTACAGGGGTTTGCTCACCATCCGGAGGTTGATGTACTGGGGTTTGCTCACCATCCGGAGGTTGATGTTCTGGGGTTTGCTCACCATCCGGAGGTTGATGTTCTGGGGTTTGCTCACCATCCGGAGGTTGATGTTCTGGGGTTTGCTCACCATCCGGAGGTTGATGTTCTGGGGTTTGCTCACCATCCGGAGGTTGATGTACAGGGGTTTGCTCACCATCCGGAGGTTGATGTACAGGGGTTTGCTCACCATCCGGAGGTTGATGTACAGGGTTTGCTCACCATCCGGAGGTTGATGTTCTGGGGTTTGCTCACCATCCGGAGGTTGATGTTCTGGGGTTTGCTCACCATCCGGAGGTTGATGTTCTGGGGTTTGCTCACCATCCGGAGGTTGATGTTCTGGGGTTTGCTCACCATCCGGAGGTTGATGTTCTGGGGTTTGCTCACCATCCGGAGGTTGATGTACAGGGGTTTGCTCACCATCCGGAGGTTGATGTACAGGGGTTTGCTCACCATCCGGAGGTTGATGTACAGGGGTTTGCTCACCATCCGGAGGTTGATGTTCTGGGGTTTGCTCACCATCCGGAGGTTGATGTTCTGGGGTTTGCTCACCATCCGGAGGTTGATGTACAGGGGTTTGCTCGCCATCCGGAGGTTGATGTACAGGGGTTTGCTCACCATCCGGAGGTTGATGTACAGGGGTTTGCTCACCATCCGGAGGTTGATGTACAGGGGTTTGCTCACCATCCGGAGGTTGATGTACAGGGGTTTGCTCGCCATCCGGAGGTTGATGTACAGGGGTTTGCTCGCCATCCGGAGGTTGATGTACAGGGGTTTGCTCACCATCCGGAGGTTGATGTTCTGGGGTTTGCTCACCATCCGGAGGTTTGTTTTGCTTCTCATCCACGTGGAGGTGGTTGCCTGGTTGTGGTTCCTGTGGGCGGTGTGGGTGTGTGTGGTAGGGGGAGGGGGGCCTGGGTGGGTGTGGTGGGGTGTGCCGGTGTGGGTGTGTGTGGTAGGGGGAGGGGGGCCTGGGTGGGTGTGGTGGGGTGTGCCGGTGTGGGTGTGTGTGGTAGGGGGAGGGGGGGCCTGGGTGGGTGTGGTGGGGTGTGCCGGTGTGGGTGTGTGTGGTAGGGGGAGGGGGGGGGCCTGGGTGGGCGTGGTGGGGTGTGCCGGTGTGGGTGGGTGTGGTAGGGGGAGGGGGGGCCTGGGTGGGCGTGGTGGGGTGTGCCGGTGTGGGTGGGTGTGGTAGGGGGAGGGGGGCCTGGGTGGGCGTGGTGGGGTGTGCCGGTGTGGGTGTGTGTGGTAGGGGGAGGGGGGGCCTGGGTGGGTGTGGTGGGGTGTGCCGGTGTGGGTGTGGTGGGCGGACCTAGGGTGGTGCTAATATCAGGGTCACGTCACCAGGCATCTCTACCACAACCGACCCAAACCTAAATTTTGTCCGGATTATTCATGTTTCCACTTCAGTGATTTTGCGCAGCGTCGTCGCGTTCGTCTGTGTGTGTGTGTGCGTGTGTGTGTGTGTGTGTGTGTGTGTGTGTGCGCGTGTGCGTGTGCGTGTGCGTGTGTGTGTGTGTGTGTGCGTGTGTGTGTGTATGTGTGTGTGTGTGTGTGTGTACTCACCTAAATGTGCATGCAGGGGTCGAACTAGGCTCCTGGCCCCCGTAATCCAAATGTTCTTAGATTATTGCAAGACACATTTCTCACGTTTTTATCATATGTACATTTAAAGTTTTGAGTGTAATTATTGTCAGCGACTTGTACGTCTAACCTGATCCACCTGTTGACAGCTCTCACACTGAACAAGATCTTCCTGATGTCTCTTATGACTTGTGTGTGTCTCCAGCTTCCATCTGTGGCCCCCTCGTGCTGCTGTTCCTCGCTCTGAACACCGCTGCCTTGTCTACTTTTGTCTATTTCCCTTAGAATCTTGTTATCATGACCCCCCCGCTTAACCCCCCCCCCCCCCGCCTCGCCCTTTCCCTCTCTCCGTTCCTCCTGCATGGTAAGGTCTACTACGTTCTTGGTAGGATTTGGGGGATGTCTGGCGTACGTTCCGGATGGGTGTGAGCCTCGTACATGGTGTGGGGTGGCTATAGGCACGTGGGACCTGCCCCTGAGGACCACCTCCACCATCACGGGTCTGCCGGGGGGTGAAGGAAGAAGGTGTTTGTACATTTATTTTGCCAGTCCGTGTGATTGCAGCCTGGTCCGCACCCCCCCACGCCCGCACCCCCCCACGCCCGCACCCCCCCACGCCCGCACCCCCACGCCATGCTCTCTTTCCACGCCTACATCTGCCTGGAAGAAGCCACGGGGGTAAGTGCCTCTCAACACTGCTGGTTGAAACGAGTAAACAAAACAAAAAATGGCCTGTCAAGTGCCTCTGTCATCTCGGCTGGGATTAGTGCCTCTACCCTGGGCGCTGGGATTAGTGCCTCTACCCTGGGCGCTGGGATTAGTGCCTCTACCCTGGCCGCTGGGATTAGTGCCTCTACCCTGGCCGCTGGGATTAGTGCCTCTACCCTGGGCGCTGGGATTAGTGCCTCTACCCTGGTCGCTGGGATTAGTGCCTCTACCCTGGCCGCTGGGATTAGTGCCTCTACCCTGGCCGCATAAAGTAACCTCACCACTTGTAAAACTGAAAGAGTACCCACCAGACTGGACCTGGGGCCAGATTCACGAAAGCACTTACGCAAACACCTACGAACCTGTACATCTTTTCTCAATCTTTGGCGGCTTTGTTTACAATTATTAAACAGTTAATGAGCTCCGAAGCACCAGGAGGCTGTTTATAGCAATAACAACAGTTGAATTGGAAGTTTCCATGCTTGTAAACTGTTGAATAAATGTAAGCAAAGCCGTCAAAGATTGAGGAAAGATGTAGACGTTCGTAAGTGCCTTCGTGAATCTGGCCCCAAGACATAGGGGACAGGGAAGAAATCCTTCAATGCCAGGGCTCAGTAGCTGAAGCTCACACCCATACTTTACGGACAGAAGAGTAGAGAGAGAGAGAGAGAGAGAGAGAGAGAGAGAGAGAGAGAGAGAGAGAGAGAGAGACAGAGAGAGAGACAGAGAGAGAGAAAGAGAAAGAGAGAGAGACAGAGAGACAGAGAGAGAGAAAGAGAGAGAGAAAGAGAGAGAGAGAGAGAGAGAGAGAGAGAGAGAGAGAGATCTGCAAGAGTTTTACCGTACCTGAAGAGATTATCGAACTCTAGAAGTAAATGGAAATCATAATCATCCGTTAGATTAAGTATATTGGAATGTTGCATCTGGTCTACCGGGGGCATAAGGTAGTTGCAATTATTGGGCGCGTGCTCGCCTAGTTGTGCTTGCGGGGGTTGAGCTTCGGCTCTTTGGTCCCGCTTCTCAACTGTCTATCAACTTGTGTGCAGATTCTTGAGTCTACTGGGCTCTTATCATATCTACAAGGGAGAGCAGTTGGTTAACGACAGACTTATGATACGCCGACCCATTTTCTCTCTCTCTTTCTTTCTCTCTCTCTCTCTCTCTCTCTCTCTCTCTCTCTCTCTCTCTCTCTCTCTCTCTCTCTCTCTCTCTCTCTCTCTCTCTCTCTCTCTCTCTCTCTCTCCTCTCTCTCTCTCTCTCTCTCTCTCTCTCTCTCTCTCTCTCTCTCTGTCTCTCTCTCTCTCTCTCTCTCTCTCTCTCTCTCTCTCTCTCTCTCTCTCTCTCTCTCTCTCTCTCTCTCTCTCTCTCTCCCTCTCTCTCTCTCTCTCTCTCTCTCTCTCTCTCTCTCTCTCTCTCTCTCTCTCTCTCTCCTCTCTCCTCTCTCTCCTCCCCTCCTCCTCTCTCTCACCTCTGTTTTGACAACAGTAATCTAACAATCAATTCTCTCGAAGCCACTTGGAGGAATATATTTCCTTGCAGAGTACAACCACCAGCACCACCCCACAACCACCAGCACCACCCCACAACTACCAGCACCACCCCACAACTACCAGCACCACCCCACAACTACCAGCACCACCCCACAACTAATTACCAGCACCACCCCACAACACCCCACACCGGAGCACAGCCCCACAACATCACACACACCGGAGCACAGCCCCACAACACCCCACACCGGAGCACAGCCCCACAACACCCCACACCGGAGCACAGCTCCACAACACCCCACACCGGAGCACCGCCCCACAACACCCCACAACTCACCACACCACAGCAGACGGACGCACCATATCGTGGTGTCAGAAGGCATCACACGGGCCAGTGGTCAGCCCAGCCTCCCTCCACTGACCATCATCACTTGCCCCTCTTCTCCCGCTGCTGGTGATGATGGTGATGGTGGTGGTGATGCTCCTACTGTTATCGCTACTCTTGCTGTCGCTACTGTTACCGCTACTGCTGCCATTGTTCCTAGCGCTGCTGCTCCAGTCCTCTAGTCTTCCACTAGTAGGTGTGGGACTCTACATGGTCTATCCACCTCTGGAGGGTTATTAAGGCCTATCCACCTCTGGAGGGTTATTAAGGCCTATCCACCTCTGGAGGGTTATTAAGGCCTATCCACCTCTGGAGGGTTATTAAGGTCCATTGTTACCATTGTTCCTGCACAATTTCTGACTATATGTCTTGATAGGGTAAAATATAATTATATAAATAAGTCGTAAAGACCTGATTAGGAACCGACAAACCTCATCAACAGACGCCAGAAAACCTGAAGAACCAACACTCGCTGGAGGGAGAGAGGGAGGGAGGGAGGGAGGGAGAGAAGGAAGGAAGTTGAGAAAAAGGGAGATGGAAAGAATGAGAGAAGAGGGAAGGAGACAGCGATGGCCATATGGTCCACACGTCACACGCCGCTCTGATGTATAGTTCTTATTATGCCTCACCTCTTGTGTTGGTTGGTCCCCACCCACGGCGGTGGCGGGGCGCTGGTGTGGGACTCTACCTGGTGTGGGGCGCTGGTGTGGGAGTCTACCTGGTGTGGGGCGCTGGTGTGGGACTCTTACCTGGTGTGGGGTGCTGGTGTGGGGCGCTGGTGTGGGACTCTACCTGGTGTGGGGTGCTGGTGTGGGACTCTACCTGGTGTGGGGCGCTGGTGTGGGGCGCTGGTGTGGGGCTCTACCTGGTGTGGGGCGCTGGTGTGGGACTCTACCTGGTGTGGGACTCTACCTGGTGTGGGGCGCTGGTGTGGGACTCTACCTGGTGTGGGGCGCTGGTGTGGGACTCTACCTGGTGTGGGGCTCTACCTGGTGTGGGACTCTACCTGGTGTGGGGCGCTGGTGTGGGACTCTACCTGGTGTGGGGCGCTGGTGTGGAACTCTACCTGGTGTGGGGGCTGCAGACTGTGGCACACTCTGGTAGCGTGCCATGTTGGGCATGATG
>NW_025565987.1:0-23488 GCF_020424385.1 Procambarus clarkii | reverse complement strand
GGCCTTAAGAACCCTCCAGACGGTTGACAGGCTTAATAACCCTCCAGAGGTTAATAGGCCTAATTAACCCTCCAGAGGTTGATAGGTCTTAATAACCCTCCAGAGGTTGACAGACCTTAATAACCCTCCAGAGGTTGATAGGTCTTAATAACCCTCCAGAGGTTGTTAGACCTATAACAACCCTCCAGAGGTTGATAGCCCTATAACAACCCTCCAGAGGTTGATAGCCCTATAACAACCCTCCAGAGGTTGATAGACCTATAACAACCCTCCAGAGGTTGATAGACCTATAACAACCCTCCAGAGGTTGATAGACCTATAACAACCCTCCAGAGGTTGATAGGCCTTAACAACCCTCCAGAGGTTGATAGACCTATAACAACCCTCCAGAGGTTGATAGGCCTTAACAACCCTCCAGAGGTTGATAGCCCTTTAACAACCCTCCAGAGGTTGATAGACCTATAACAACCCTCCAGAGGTTGACAGACCTTAACAACCCTCCAGAGGTTGATAGCCCTTTAACAACCCTAAAGAGGTTGATATGAGCCTTAAACTATCTCAAAATCAATTACAAGCTGAGAAATTAATTATCACATTTTAAACCCAATCCAATAGACAGTATTAGGCATAAACAGATTGTAAGCACAGTGAAAATCGACGTGTTCCTAATAGATAGTGAAATGTGATGGGTCATTACGTAGAGTTTTCTGCGTGATGTTGAGGCTTGTATTGCCTCGTGTGGTCTTGTGTGGTGGTTAACCCTTGTTGGGGAGGGGTGATTTCTCTCTCCCCTCCCTCCCTCTCCTTCTCTCCCTCTCCCTACCTTCCCTCATCTCTCTACTTCCCTCCCTAGGGCCTCCTTTCCTACCCGTCTCTCTCTCTCTCACGTCCTTAGAGATAACTGAGATGCCAGATGCACAAGGTCTTCAGATTAGTTATACTGTGTGAGGCAGTGGTATACTGTGTGGGGCAGGGATATACTGTGTGGGGCAGTGGTATACTGTGTGAGGCAGTGGTATACTGTGTGGGGTAGGGTTATACTGTGTGAGGTAGTGGTATACTGTGTGGGGCAGTGGTATACTGTGTGGGGCAGTGGTATACTGTGTGAGGCAGTGGTATACTGTGTGGGGCAGTGGTATACTGTGTGGGGCAGTGGTATACTGTGTGGGGCAGTGGTATACTGTGTGAGGCAGTGGTATACTGTGTGGGGCAGTGGTATACTGTGTGGGGCAGGGGTATACTGTGTGTGGCAGTGGTATACTGTGTGAGGCAGGGGTATACTGTGTGGGGCAGTGGTATACTGTGTGGGGCAGTGGTATACTGTGTGTGGCAGTGGTATACTGTGTGGGGCAGGGGTATACTGTGTGTGGCAGTGGTATACTGTGTGGGGCAGGGGTATACTGTGTGGGGTAGGGTTATACTGTGTGAGGCAGTGATATACTGTGTGTGGTAGGGTTATACTGTGTGAGGCAGTGGTATACTGTGTGGGGTAGGGTTATACTGTGTGAGGCAGTGGTATACTGTGTGGGGGTAGGGTTATACTGTGTGAGGCAGTGGTATACTGTGTGGGGCAGTGGTATACTGTGTGGGGCAGGGGGGTATACTGTGTGGAGCAGTGGTATACTGTGTGGGGCAGTGGTATACTGTGTGGGGCAGTGGTATACTGTGGTGGGGCAGTGGTATACTGTGGTGAGGCAGTGGTATACTGTGTGGGGGCAGTGGTATACTGGTGGGGGCAGTGGTATACTGTGGGGGCAGGGGGTATACTGTGTGGGGCAGTGGTATACTGTGTGGGGCAGTGGTATACTGTGGGGGCAGGGGTATACTGTGTGTGGCAGTGGTATACTGTGTGGGGGCAGCAGTGGTATACTGTGTGTGGCAGTGGTATACTGTGTGAGGCAGTGGTATACTGTGTGGGGCAGGGGGTGTATACTGTGTGGGGCAGTGGTATACTGTGTGGGGCAGTGGTATACTGTGTGGGGCAGGGGTATACTGTGTGGGGAAGTGGGTATACTGTGTGTGGCAGTGGTATACTGTGTGTGGCAGTGGTATACTGTGTGGGACAGTGGTATACTGTGTGTGGCAGTGGTATACTGTGTGGGGCAGTGGTATACTGTGTGTGGCAGTGGTATACTGTGTGAGGCAGTGGCATACTGTGTGGGGCAGTGGTATACTGTGTGAGGCAGTGGTATACTGTGTGAGGCAGTGGTATACTGTGTGGGGAAGTGGGTATACTGTGTGAGGAAGTGGGTATACTGTGTGAGGCAGTGGTATACTGTGTGGGGCAGGGGTATACTGTGTGGGGCAGTGGTATACTGTGTGGGGCAGTGGGTATACTGTGTGAGGCAGTGGTATACTGTGTGAGGCAGTGGTATACTGTGTGGGGCAGGGGTATACTGTGTGGGGCAGTGGTATACTGTGTGGGGCAGTGGTATACTGTGTGGGGCAGGGGTATACTGTTTGGGGCAGTGGTATACTGTGTGGGGCAGGGGTATACTGTTTGGGGCAGTGGTATACTGTGTGGGGCAGGGGTATACTGTGTGGGGCAGGGGTATACTGTTTGGGGCAGTGGTATACTGTGTGAGGCAGTGGTATACTGTGTGGGGCAGTGGTATACTGTGTGGGGCAGTGGTATACTGTGTGGGGCAGTGGTATACTGTGTGGAGCAGGGGTATACTGTGTGGGGCAGTGGTATACTGTGTGGAGCAGGTGTATACTGTGTGGGGCAGTGGTATACTGTGTGGGGCAGGAGTATACTGTGTGGGGCAGTGGTATACTGTGTGGGGCAGTGGTATACTGTGTGGGGCAGGGGTATACTGTGTGGGGCAGGGGTATACTGTGTGAGGCAGTGGTATACTGTGTGGGGCAGTGGTATACTGTGTGGGGCAGGGGTATACTGTGTGGAGCAGGGGTATACTGTGTGGGGCAGTGGTATACTGTGTGGAGCAGGGGTATACTGTGTGGGGCAGTGGTATACTGTGTGGGGCAGTGGTATACTGTGTGGGGCAGTGGTATACTGTGTGGGGCAGGGGTATACTGTGTGGGGCAGTGGTATACTGTGTGGAGCAGGGGTATACTGTGTGGGACAGTGGTATACTGTGTGGGGCAGGGGTATACTGTGTGGGGCAGTGGTATACTGTGTGGGGCAGTGGTATACTGTGTGGGGCAGGGGTATACTGTGTGGGGCAGTGGTATACCCAGCCCTACACAGTATACCGTACTCAAGTACGGTAAAAATGAGGACCTTAAACATAATACAGGGAACAAAACACAATCAACTCTGCCCATAGTAGGAAAGCAACATGTCAAGGATTTGGGAATAATGATGTCTGACGACCTAACGTTTAGGGAGCATAACCAAGCAAATATTGCGTCAGCCAGAAAAATGATAGGATGGATTACGAGAACTTTCCACTCCCGGGATCCCATCACAATGGTTGTACTCTTCAAGTCACTTGTGTTGTCCCGTCTTGAGTACTGCTCAGTACTCACTTCCCCCTTCACAGCAGGAGAGATTGCTGAAATAGAGGGAATACAGAGAACATATACGGCACGCATAGACGAGATAAAACACCTAAATTATTGGGATCGTCTCAAAGCTCTCCAAATGTACTCACTAGAAAGGAGACGAGAGAGATACCAAATAATATACACCTGGAAAATACTGGAGGGACAGGTCCCAAATCTACACAGTAAAATAACGTACTGGAGTGAACGATATGGAAGAAAATGCAGAATAGAACCAGTGAAGAGCAGAGGTGCCATAGGCACAATCAGAGAACACTGTATAAACATCAGAGGTCCAGTGAAGAGCAGAGGTGCCATAGGCACAATCAGAGAACAGTGTATAAACATCAGAGCTCCAGTGAAGAGCAGAGGTGCCATAGGCACAATCAGAGAATACTGTATAAACATCAGAGGTCCAGTGAAGAGCAGGGGTGCCATAGGCACAATCAGAGAACACTGTATAAACATCAGAGGTCCAGAGGTGCCATAGGCACAATCAGAGAACACTGTATAAGCATCAGAGGACCAGTGAAGAGCAGAGGTGCCATAGGCACAATCAGAGAACACTGTATAAACATCAGAGGTCCAGTGAAGAGCAGAGGTGCCATAGGCACAATCAGAGAACACTGTATAAACATCAGAGGTCCAGTGAAGAGCAGAGGTGCCATAGGCACAATCAGAGAACACTGTATAAACATCAGAGGTCCAGTGAAGAGCAGAGGTGCCATAGGCACAATCAGAGAACACAGTATAAACATCAGAGGTCCAGTGAAGAGCAGAGGTGCCATAGGCACAATCAGAGAACACTGTATAAACATCAGAGGTCCAGTGAAGAGCAGGGGTGCCATAGGCACAATCAGAGAACACTGTATAAACATCAGAGGTCCAGTGAAGAGCAGAGGTGCCATAGGCACAATCAGAGAACACTGTATAAACATCAGAGGTCCAGTGAAGAGCAGAGGTGCCATAGGCACAATCAGAGAACACTGTATAAACATCAGAGGTCCGCGGTTGTTCAACGTCCTCCCAGCGAGCATAAGAAATATTGCCGGAACAACCGTGGACATCTTCAAGAGGAAACTAGATAGTTTCCTCCAAGGAGTGCCGGACCAACCGGGCTGTGGTGGGTATGTGGGCCTGCGGGCCGCTCCAAGCAACAGCCTGGTGGACCAAACTCTCACAAGTCAAGCCTGGCCTCGAGCCCCTCCACAGGTAAGGTCCAAACAGCCTCACTTAATCAGACTTGTCAGACTTCTCACATTAATATCTGTCAGGATCTTCGTTCCAATCTGTAAAAAAAAAAATATCAATTTCTCGAAAACTTTTTTAATGTTTTCGCGGCGTCTTGTTGAGCTGTGAGTGTGCTCACCTGTTATTGGGTATGGGGTTGAGCTTCGGCTCCTGGGCTCTGCTCACTCAGATATTTCTCTAAGGGATATTTTCCTCACATTTCTAATAGGCCTTAATAACCCTCCAGAGGTTGATAGGTCTTAATGACCCTCCAGAGGTTGATAGGTCTTAATAACCCTCCAGAGGTTGATAGGTCTTAATAACCCTCCAGAGGTTGATAGGTCTTAATAACCCTCCAGAGGTTGATATGCCTTAATAACCCTCCAGAGGTTGATAGGCCTTAATAACCCTCCAGAGGTTGATAAGTCTTAATAACCCTCCAGAGGTTGATAGGCCTTAATAACCTCCAGAGGTTGATAGGCCTTAATAACCCTCCAGAGGTTGATAGGTCTTAATGACCCTCCAGAGGTTGATATGCCTTAATAACCCTCCAGAGGTTGATAGGCCTTAATAACCCTCCAGAGGTTGATAGGTCTTAATGACCCTCCAGAGGTTGATATGCCTTAATAACCCTCCAGAGGTTGATAGGCCTTAATAACCCTCCAGAGGTTGATAGGCCTTAATAACCCTCCAGAGGTTGATAAGTCTTAATAACCCTCCAGAGGTTGATAGGCCTTAATAACCCTCCAGAGGTTGATAGGCCTTAATAACCCTCCAGAGGTTGATAGGTCTTAATAACCCTCCAGAGGTTGATAGGTCTTAATAACCCTCCAGAGGTTGATAGACCTTAATAACCCTCCAGAGGTTGATAGGTCTTAATAACCCTCCAGAGGTTGATAGACCTTAATAACCCTCCAGAGGTTGATAGGTCTTAATAACCCTCCAGAGGTTGATAGGTCTTCATAACCCTCCAGAGGTTGATAGACCTTAATAACCCTCCAGAGGTTGATAGACCTTAATAACCCTCCAGAGGTTGATAGGTCTTAATAACCCTCCAGAGGTTGATAGGCCTTAATAACCCTCCAGAGATTGATAGGCCTTAATAACCCTCCAGAGGTTGATAGGTCTTAATAACCCTCCAGAGGTTGATAGGCCTTAATAACCCTCCAGAGGTTGATAGAACGTAGTAACTTTCCAATGACTGCCCATCCCTCCTCTCTCTCTCTCTCTCCCTCTCTCCCTCTCTCTCTCTCTCTCTCTCTCTCTCTCTCTCTCTCTCTCTCTCTCTCTCTCTCTCTCTCTCTCTCTCTCTCTCTCTCTCTCTCTCTCTCTCTCTCTCTCTCTCTCTCTCTCTCTCTCTCTCTCTCTCTCTCTCTCTCTCTCTCCCTCTCTCCCTCTCTCTTTCTTTCTGTCTCTCTCTCTCTCTCTCTCTCTCTCTCTCTCTCTCTCTCTCTCTCTCTCTCTCTCTCTCTCTCTCTCTCTCTCTCTCTCTCTCTCTCTCTCTCTCTCTCTCTCTCTCTCTCTCTCTCTCTCTCTCTCTCTCTCTCCCTCTCCCTCTCTCTCTCTCTCTCTCTCTCTCTCTCTCTCTCTCTCTCTCTCTCTCTCTCTCTCTCTCTCTCTCTCTCTCTCTCTCTCTCTCTCTCCTCTTTCTGCGTCTCACTTTCTAGCCACAATAGTTTTCCTTGCCCGGCGCCAACAATAACAGCCTACTTACTCTCCCACAAGTAGTGCTTTCTGTTTACCGCTCAGGGGAAAGTTACCTCCAAGAATCTGATTCTCTGCGATACTTTCTCTGATTTTTGGAGGCGGCGGAGAGAGCTTTCTTCACTGGGAGTTTATTTGTTGTTCCTTGTTTTGTCCTTGTTGCTATTGACATGTTGTTGTTGTTAATGATTCGCTACTTGGAACAAAAAGTTCCAAGTAGCACGGGCTATGGTGATCCCGTAGTGGACTTACCTGGCACAGGCGCAGGGCTGTAATGTGACCTCCTAACCAGTTGTTGTTTAAATTAAGATTCGCTACTTGGAACAAAAAGTTCCAAGTAGCACGGGCTATGGTGAGCCCGTAGTGGACTTTTAGAGAAGGGTTCCACAGGCATCATGGTTATCCACCACATAATTGTGAGTAGTTAGATTGTAAATCCCAACTTGGAGGGTTTTTTCAGCTTCGGGATTCGAACTGAAGAGACTGTAGGTGTTTGTCCTGTGGGTGGCCACACTGAGGTGCTGAAGCAAGGCCCCGGCTGCTCTTGAGTCCCTGGTTGTGTGACTGAGCCTGGAACCCAATTGTTTGGTGAAGCTCGTGCCTGTAAGGTCTCAGATGTGGACTAATGTGTAGCGATGTTCCAATTGGTTGTATTTGTTTGTTTTGACTGTTTTTCTGTGTTTGGCTACACCTGATACCTGACCAACACTGACGGTGAGCAGGTATAGGTGTCAGCCACGATGGATACAAATGTGTCATTAGACAGCATTTTGTCAAGGGTCATATATATATCATGATGGTAGTTGGGTGACGTACAAGACTTAACAGGTTTAATGCTAGAAGAAAATGAGGGTCTCTCTCTCTGCTGGACACTCGGCTATGACAAGACTCCGCATGATGATATCGTTAACTTAATTGTGTCTTGATTGTCTTGTAGTTTCTTGGGTGTAGACCATGGAAGCCATGTTTGTTAGCTTCTGTTTTGTTGTAAATACAGCTGTACTCATCGTATTGTACCCGGATTGTACCTGGTTGATGGGGTTCTGGGAGTTCTTCTACTCCCCAAGCCCGGCCCGAGGCCAGGCTTGACTTGTGAGAGTTTGGTCCACCAGGCTGTTGCTTGGAGCGGCCCGCAGGCCCACATACCCACCACAGCCCGGTTGATCCGGCACTTCCTGTCGGCCGAGCAGTGTGAACTTGGTATAGATGTGAGCCTGTTACAGACATACCTCTAAAAGAAAGTCCCCAGCATGAGGAGCACCCACAGCTACAAGGCGACCTGTGGGTGCGGATATCGTGATCGTGTGTGACAGTTCAGAGAAAGACATCAGCAGTTCTCTCAGCCATTCGACTGTTCCAGCTAGACTGTCAGAGCGTCTTTGGTCAGTTCTGATTGTATATCCCACTGACCAAAGCCTTCAGTGAGGGAGGGAACGCTGCTGAATCACCAATATATTCTGGGAGGATTGCTTTTACAAGATCAGTTGATGCAGACACTGAGGAAACGATGGCTGATATAGTTATCTGGGAGGCTGTGTGGGCATTAAGGCCACCAAGTCTGACGGGAAGAGTATCTTGTTCCCAAGTGTTCTACAAGCAGAGTGATAACTTTGTCCAGCAAGGACTCTTAAAAGCACGCTGTAGTCGGAGGGAAATAGGACATCTTAGGAAATAGGACATCTTAGGAAATAGGACACCTTAGGAAATAGGACACCTTAGGAAATAGGACACTTAGGAAATAGGACACCTTAGGAAATAGGACACCTTAGGAAATAGGACATCTTAGGAAATAGGACATCTTAGGAAATAGGACACCTTAGGAAATAGGACACCTTAGGAAATAGGACATCTTAGGAAATAGGACATCTTAGGAAATAGGACACCTTAGGAAATAGGACATCTTAGGAAATAGGACACCTTAGGAAATAGGACACCTTAGGAAATAGGACATCTTAGGAAATAGGACACCTTAGGAAATAGGACATCTTAGGAAATAGGACACCTTAGGAAATAGGACACCTTAGGAAATAGGACATCTTAGGAAATAGGACACCTTAGGAAATAGGACATCTTAGGAAATAGGACATCTTAGGAAATAGGACACCTTAGGAAATAGGACATCTTAGGAAATAGGACACCTTAGGAAATAGGACACCTTAGGAAATATGACATCTTAGGAAATAGGACATCTTAGGAAATAGGACATCTTAGGAAATAGGAGGTCTTAGGAAATAGGACATCTTAGGAAATAGGAGGTCTTAGAGAGAGGCATCTTGCGAGGAGGTAGACAGCCTCACCATCATGGGGTTCTGTCAATACTATCCTGCAGCCTCGTTAAGGTGCGTGGTTGGTGCATATTGGAAGGTGCAGTTAACTGCCTCAATTATGGCAGTGTCTTGGAGGACGGCTTTTGTTGACTCAGTAATATGGGAGGAGGAGGAGACCAGGTCACACTTGGTGGTGTAGGAGGAGACTAGGTCACACTTGGTGGTGTAGGAGGAGACTAGGTCACACTTGGTGGAGGAGGAGGAGACCAGGTCATACTTGGTGGAGGAGGAGGAGACTAGGTCACACTTGGTGGAGGAGGAGGAGACTAGGTCACACTTGGTGGTGTAGGAGGAGACTAGGTCACACTTGGTGGTGTAGGAGGAGACTAGGTCACACTTGGTGGTGTAGGAGGAGACTAGGTCACACTTGGTGGTGTAAAAGGAGACTAGGTCACATGACCTGGTGAAACTGCAAGCAAGAGCTGTTATCCTGCTTCAGCTCACCTGAAGCCTGCTCCTAGAAACTCATGTATTTCACGAGAATGTGAAGTACAGAGGTGCCATATAAGGGACTACTTTGAAACTATCACATAGTGAACTATCATATAAGGAACCTGGTGAAACTGCAAGCAAGAGCTGTAATCCTTCCTCAGCTCAGTTGAAACCTACTCCTAGAGATCCATTTATTTCATGAGCCTATTATATGCATCATAAGAATAAACTTTATTCATTAACAACATTAAGTAACAATCATATAAGGAACAGGATGAGCCTGTAGCCAACTGTGTGCCAGAGCCTTCATGTGATCAGTTGACCTGATCTCCCGTGTATCAACCTGTTGAGCGAACAAGTTCCAGATGCGAGTCAGTCTAGGAATGAATGATCGCTGATGGAGTGATGTTCTTGAGAAAGGCAGTTCCAGCATGAGACTGTTGAAGGTTGAGAGCCTAGTGCTACGGGTGGCAACTACTGGTTGTCCACGGAGTTGGGCCAGGTGCGGAACTTTGAGAATGTTGGCCTTGTACATAACAGTAAGTCCACCAACGTCACGACGGTGTTGCAGGCTCTGATGTTCAGACCGTTCCCACCAGACTTGGTCAAGACTAGAGATAAGCCTTCTTGCACGGCTCTCCACTTTGTCCAAAAGTCTGATGAATGATGGGGGGCAGGCAATCCAGGAAAGGGGTGCATACTCAAGATGGGAGCGAACTTGTGCTTCATATAAGGTTTTGCAACCCTTGCTGTCAAGAAGGTATGAGATGCGCCGTACCGTCAGCAGTCACGGGGACATATATCTCCGGCGCCTGTTGATTTTGGTGTATCTAAGTCCTCCAGGTGTTTCTTAACCTCCTCCTACCTCGTGTTATCCAGTGTTTCTTCTGACCTTTCATCTCTCAAACTCCAGGTTTACATGTTGGTTCTTTTGTAAACATCTCCTAAAACCTTCCGTCAAGTTCGCCACACGTCACCTAAAACCTTCCGTCAAGTTCGCCACACGTCTCCTAAAACCTTCCGTCAAGTTCGCCACACGTCTCCTAAAACCTTCCGTCAAGTTCGCCGCACATCACCTGAAACCTTCCGTCAAGTTCGCCACACGTCACCTAAAACCTTCCGTCAAGTTCGCCGCACGTCTCCTAAAACCTTCCGTCAAGTTCGCCACACGTCTCCTAAAACCTTCCGTCAAGTTCGCCACACGTCTCCTGAAACCTTCCGTCAAGTTCGCCACACGTCTCCTAAAACCTTCCGTCAAGTTCGCCACACGTCTCCTGAAACCTTCCGTCAAGTTCGCCACACGTCTCCTGAAACCTTCCGTCAAGTTCGCCACACGTCTCCTAAAACCTTCCGTCAAGTTCGCCACACGTCTCCTAAAACCTTCCGTCAAGTTCGCCACACGTCTCCTAAAACCTTCCGTCAAGTTCGCCACACGTCTCCTAAAACCTTCCGTCAAGTTCGCCACACGTCTCCTAAAACCTTCCGTCAAGTTCGCCACACGTCTCCTAAAACCTTCCGTCAAGTTCGCCGCACATCACCTGAAATCTTCCGTCAAGTTCGCCGCACATCACCTGAAATCTTCCGTCAAGTTCGCCGCACATCACCTGAAATCTTCCGTCAAGTTCGCCGCACATCACCTGAAATCTTCCGTCAAGTTCGCCGCACATCACCCGAAATCTTCCGTCAAGTTCGCCACACATCTCGTTGTCGTTTTCTGTGAGAATTCCAGCTTGAGTCTTGAGCGTGATCACATGGTAAGTTACTGTTGTTATTCTTCATATGTGGCTATAGAGCAGCTTGGGTTGGTCCTTAGCTTTCGCAGCGATGTTATTTTGAAATTGCCTCTCAGCTTCCCTACCGACTCGGGCATATTCATTTCAGGCTTTAGTAGTACCTCTTTGTGCCGGCAGGATCGGGCTCTAGTTCTTGGACCCCGCTTTTCTCGCCTCAATTTCTTACTACTGATATCTTATATATTCCGGATATATAAGATATCCAGAACCATTGTATTAAATGTGTGTGTGTTTATCTGTCTGAAATCCCGTTTTCTAATCAAGTTTATCTCCGACAGAAAACGGGCGGTAAGATACATACCTTAACAAGGGGGGACTAAAAGTTGCCCCCAAAATTCCAGTAATCTGGACCAGGTTATGTAATAAAAATGCCACACTAAGATAATTTAAAGCTAAAGTTAGACAGTAAGGCTGTGTATATAATTTAATAACACCAGAGAAAGAGCTTTATGGGAGGTTGAGCTCGGTGGCTCGGGGCAACATAGTGAAATTCTCCAATCTTTATTAAACCTTGATTTTAGAGAATTTTTCTTATAGAATTAACCAGAGGATTATATGGTGGTGTTATATGATATATGATGGTGAAGGATCCTCCTCTTTCACCATCACTTGTTGAAGGTGGATTGTGAGGGTGAGTATGGGGGGGGGGGGGGGTGTGAGGGTAAGTATGAGGGGGGATTGTGAGGGTGAGTATGGGGGGGGGGGGGTGAGTATGGGGGGGGATTGTGAGGGTGAGTATGGGGGGGGATTGTGAGGGTGAGTATGGTGATGGGGGGTTGTGAGGGTGAGTATGGTGATGGGGGGATTGTGAGGGTGAGTATGGGGGGGTTGTGAGGGTGAGTATGGGAGGGGATTGTGAGGGTGAGTATGGGGGGGTTGTGAGGGTGAGTATGGGAGGGGATTGTGAGGGTGAGTATGGGGGGGGGGGGGATTGTGAGGGTGAGTATGGGGGGATTGTGAGGGTGAGAATGGTGATGGGAGGATTGTGAGGGGTGAGTATGGGGGGATTGTGAGGGTGAGTATGGGGGGATTGTGAGGGTGAGTATGGGGGATTGTGAGGGTGAGTATGGGGGATTGTGAGGGTGAGTATGGGGGATTGTGAGGGTGAGTATGGGGGATTGTGAGGGTGAGTATGGGGGATTGTGAGGGTGAGTATGGGGGGATTGTGAGGGTGAGTATGGGGGGATTGTGAGGGTGAGTATGGGGGATTGTGAGGGTGAGTATGGGGGGGATTGTGAGGGTGAGTATGGGGGGGGACTGTGAGGGTGAGTATGGGGGATTGTGAGGGTGAGTATGGGGGGGATTGTGAGGGTGAGTATGGGGGGGGGATTGTGAGGGTGAGTATGGGGGGGGGATTGTGAGGGTGAGTATGGTGATGGGGGGGTTGTGAGGGTGAGTATGGGCGGGATTGTGAGGGTGAGTATGGGGGGGATTGTGAGGGTGAGTATGGTGATGGGGGGTTGTGAGGGGAGTATGGGGGGATTGTGAGGGTGAGTATGGGGGATTGTGAGGGTGTGTATGGGGGGGATTGTGAGGGTGAGAATGGGGGGGATTGTGAGGGTGAGTATGGGGGGGATTGTGAGGGTGAGTATGGGGGATTGTGAGGGTGAGTATGGGGGGGATTGTGAGGGTGAGTATGGGGGGGATTGTGAGGGTGAGTATGGGGGATTGTGAGGGTGAGTATGGGGAGGGGATTGTGAGGGTGAGTATGGTGATGGAGAGATGTGAGGGTGAGTATGGGGGGGATTGTGAGGGTGAGTATGGGGGGGATTGTGAGGGGGAGTATGGGGGGAATTGTGAGGGTGAGTATGGGGGATTGTGAGGGTGAGTATGGGGGGGATTGTGAGGGTGAGTATGGGGGGATTGTGAGGGTGAGTATGGGGGGATTGTGAGGGTGAGTATGGGGGGATTGTGAGGGTGAGTATGGGGGGGGGGATTGTGAGGGTGAGTATGGGGGGGATTGTGAGGGTGAGTATGGGGGGGGATTGTGAGGGTGAGTATGCTGGGGATTGTGAGGGTGAGTATGGGGGGGATTGTGAGGGTGAGTATGGGGGGATTGTGAGGGTGAGTATGGGGGGATTGTGAGGGTGAGTATGGGGGGATTGTGAGGGTGAGTATGGGGGGGGATTGTGAGGGTGAGTATGGGGGGGATTGTGAGGGTGAGTATGGGGGGGATTGTGAGGGTGAGTATGCTGGGGATTGTGAGGGTGAGTATGGGGGGATTGTGAGGGTGAGTATGGGGGGATGTGAGGGTGACTATGGGGGGATTGTGAGGGTGAGTATGGGGGGATGTGAGGGTGAGTATGGGGGGGGGGTTGTGAGGGTGAGTATGGGGGGGATTGTGAGGGGGAGTATGGGGGGATTGTGAGGGTGAGTATGGGGGGATTGTGAGGGTGAGTATGGGGGGGATTGTGAGGGTGAGTATGGGGGGATTGTGAGGGTGAGTATGGGGGGATTGTGAGGGTGAGTATGGGGGGGGGATTGTGAGGGTGAGTATGGGGGATTGTGAGGGTGAGTATGGGGGGGGGGGATTGTGAGGGTGAGTATGCTGGGGATTGTGAGGGTGAGTATGGGGGGATTGTGAGGGTGAGTATGGGGGGGGGATTGTGAGGGTGAGTATGGGGGATTGTGAGGGTGTGTATGGGGGGGATTGTGAGGGTGAGTATGGGGGGGATTGTGAGGGTGAGTATGGGGGGGGATTGTGAGGGTGAGTATGGGGGGGATTGTGAGGGTGAGTATGGGGGGGATTGTGAGGGTGAGTATGGGGGGGATTGTGAGGGTGAGTATGGGGGATTGTGAGGGTGAGTATGGGGAGGGGATTGTGAGGGTGAGTATGGTGATGGAGAGATTGTGAGGGTGAGTATGGGGGGGATTGTGAGGGTGAGTATGGGGGGATTGTGAGGGGGATTATGGGGGGAATTGTGAGGGTGAGTATCGGGGATTGTGAGGGTGAGTATGGAGGGGATTGTGAGGGTGAGTATGGGGGGATTGTGAGGGTGAGTATGGGGGGATTGTGAGGGTGAGTATGGGGGGATTGTGAGGGTGAGTATGGGGGGGATTGTGAGGGTGAGTATGGGGGGGGATTGTGAGGGTGAGTATGGGGGGGATTGTGAGGGTGAGTATGCTGGGGATTGTGAGGGTGAGTATGGGGGAGATTGTGAGGGTGAGTATGGGGGGATTGTGAGGGTGAGTATGGGGGGATTGTGAGGGTGAGTATGGGGGGATTGTGAGAGTGAGTATGGGGGGATTGTGAGGGTGAGTATGGGGGGGATTGTGAGGGTGAGTATGGGGAGATGTGAGGGTGAGTATGGGGGGATTGTGAGGGTGAGTATGGGGGGATTGTGAGGGTGATTGTGAGGGTGAGTATGGGGGGATTGTGAGGGTGAGTATGGGGAGATTGTAAGGGTGAGTATGGGGGGGGATTGTGAGGGTGAGTATGCTGGGGATTGTGAGGGTGAGTATGGGGGGATTGTGAGGGTGACTATGGGGGGATTGTGAGGGTGAGTATGGAGGGATTGTGAGGGTGAGTATGGGGGGATTGTGAGAGTGAGTATGGGGGGATGTGAGGGTGAGTATGGGGGGGGATTGTGAGGGTGAGTATGGGGGGATTGTGAGGGTGAGTATTGGGGGATTGTGAGGGTGAGTATGGGGGGATTGTGAGGGTGAGTATGGGGGGATTGTGAGGGTGACTATGGGGGGATTGTGAGGGGTGAGTATGGGGGGATTGTGAGGGGGAGTATGGGGGGATTGTGAGGGGATTGTGAGGGTGAGTATGGGGGGATTGTGAGGGTGACTATGGGGGGATTGTGAGGGTGAGTATGGGGGATTGTGAGGGTGAGTATGGGGGGATTGTGAGGGTGAGTATGGGGGGATTGTGAGTGTGAGTATGGGGGGATTGTGAGAGTGAGTATGGGGGGATTGTGAGGGTGAGTATGGGGGGATTGTGAGGGTGAGTATGGGGGGATTGTGAGGGTGAGTATGGGGGGATTGTGAGGGTGAGTATGGGGGATTGTGAGGGTGAGTATGTGGGGATTGTGAGGGTGACTATGGGGGGATTGTGAGGGTGAGTATGGGGGGGATTGTGAGGGTGAGTATGGTGACACGACAGAGAACTGGGAAGGGATAAGAGACAGACTAAGACCAACCTTGTATAATGGACTACTTGATTTAAGGGACAACACTGTATAAGGGACTACACTGTATAAGGGACTACACTGTATAAGGGACTACACTGTATAAGGGACTACACTGTATAAGGGACTATACTGTATAAGGGACTACACTGTATAAGGGACTACACTGTATAAGGGACTACACTGTATAAGGGACTATACTGTATAAGGGACTACACTGTATAAGGGACTACACTGTATAAGGGACAACACTGTATAAGGGACAACACTGTATAAGGGACTACACTGTATAAGGGACAACACTGTATAAGGGACTATACTGTATAAGGGACAACACTGTATAAGGGACAACACTGTATAAGGGACTACACTGTATAAGGGACAACACTGTATAAGGGACAACACTGTATAAGGGACAAGACTGTATAAGGGACTATACTGTATAAGGGACAACACTGTATAAGGGACAACACTGTATAAGGGACAACACTGTATAAGGGACTATACTGTATAAGGGACAACACTGTATAAGGGACTACACTGTATAAGGGACTATACTGTATAAGGGACTACACTGTATAAGGGACTACACTGTATAAGGGACTACACTGTATAAGGGACTACACTGTATAAGGGACTATACTGTATAAGCGACTACACTGTATAAGGGACTACACTGTATAAGGGACTACACTGTATAAGGGACAACACTGTATAAGGGACAACACTGTATAAGGGACAACACTGTATAAGGGACTACACTGTATAAGGGACAACACTGTATAAGGGACTACACTGTATAAGGGACAACACTGTATAAGGGACTATACTGTATAAGGGACAACACTGTATAAGGGACAACACTGTATAAGGGACTACACTGTATAAGGGACAACACTGTATAAGGGACTATACTGTATAAGGGACAACACTGTATAAGGGACAACACTGTATAAGGGACTATACTGTATAAGGGACAACACTGTATAAGGGACAACACTGTATAAGGGACAACACTGTATAAGGGACTACACTGTATAAGGGGACAACACTGTATAAGGGACTACACTGTATAAGGGACAACACTGTATAAGGGACTATACTGTATAAGGGACAACACTGTATAAGGGACAACACTGTATAAGGGACAACACTGTATAAGGGACTATACTGTATAAGGGACAACACTGTATAAGGGACAACACTGTATAAGGGACAACACTGTATAAGGGACTACACTGTATAAGGGACAACACTGTATAAGGGACTATACTGTATAAGGGACAACACTGTATAAGGGACAACACTGTATAAGGGACTACACTGTATAAGGGACAACACTGTATAAGGGACAACACTGTATAAGGGACAACACTGTATAAGGGACTATACTGTATAAGGGACAACACTGTATAAGGGACAACACTGTATAAGGGACAACACTGTATAAGGGACAACACTGTATAAGGGACTACACTGTATAAGGGACTACACTGTATAAGGGACTACACTGTATAAGGGACTACACTGTATAAGGGACTACACTGTATAAGGGACTACACTGTATAAGGGAACTACACTGTATAAGGGACTATACTGTATAAGGGACTACACTGTATAAGGGACTACACTGTATAAGGGACTACACTGTATAAGGGACAACACTGTATAAGGGACAACACTGTATAAGGGACAACACTGTATAAGGGACTACACTGTATAAGGGACAACACTGTATAAGGGACTAAGGGACAACACTGTATAAGGGACAACACTGTATAAGGGACTATACTGTATAAGGGACAACACTGTATAAGGGACAACACTGTATAAGGGACTACACTGTATAAGGGACAACACTGTATAAGGGACTATATACCTGTATAAGGGACAACACTGTATAAGGGACAACATAAGGGACAACACTGTATAAGGGACAACACTGTATAAGGGACTGTATAAGGGACAACACTGTATAAGGGACAACACTGTATAAGGGTCAACACTGTGTGTAAGGGACTACACTGTATAAGGGACAACACTGTATAAGGGACTACACTGTATAAGGGACAACACTGTATAAGGGACAACACTGTATAAGGGACAAGACTGTATAAGGGACTATACTGTATAAGGGACAACACTGTATAAGGGACAACACTGTATAAGGGACAAGACTGTATAAGGGACTACACTGTATAAGGGACAACACTGTTTAAGGGACAACACTGTATAAGGGACAACACTGTATAAGGGACTACACTGTATAAGGGACAACAGTGTATAAGGGACAACACTGTATAAGGGACAACACTGTATAAGGGACAAGACTGTATAAGGGACAAGACTGTATAAGGGACAACACTGTATAAGGGACAAGACTGTATAGGGACAAACACTGTATAAGGGACAACACTGTATAAGGGACTATACTGTATAAGGGACAACACTGTATAAGGGACAACACTGTATAAGGGACTATACTGTATAAGGGACTGTACTGTATAAGGGACTATACTGTATAAGGGACAACACTGTATAAAGGACTATACTGTATAAGGGACAACACTGTATAAGGGACAACACTGTATAAGGGACTACACTGTATAAGGGACAACACTGTATAAGGGACTACACTGTATAAGGGACTATACTGTATAAGGGACAACACTGTATAAGGGACTACACTGTATAAGGGGCTATACTGTATAAGGGACTACACTGTATAAGGGACAACACTGTATAAGGGACTATACTGTATAAGGGACAACACTGTATAAGGGACTACACTGTATAAGGGACTATACTGTATAAGGGACAACACTGTATAAGGGACAACACTGTATAAGGGACAACACTGTATAAGGGACAACACTGTATAAGGGACAACACTGTATAAGGGACTATACTGTATAAGGGACTACACTGTATAAGGGACAACACTGTATAAGGGACAACACTGTATAAGGGACTATACTGTATAAGGGACTACACTGTATAAGGGACAACACTGTATAAGGGACAACACTGTAAAAGGGACAACACTGTATAAGGGACTACACTGTATAAGGGACAACACTGTATAAGGGACAACACTGTAAAAGGGACAACACTGTATAAGGGACTACACTGTATAAGGGACTATACTGTATAAGGGACAACACTGTATAAGGGACAACACTGTATAAGGGACTACACTGTATAAGGGACTATACTGTATAAGGGACAACACTGTATAAGGGACTACACTGTATAAGGGACTACACTGTATAAGGGACTATACTGTATAAGGGACAACACTGTATAAGGGACAACACTGTATAAGGGACTACACTGTATAAGGGACAACACTGTATAAGGGACTACACTGTATAAGGGACTATACTGTATAAGGGACAACACTGTATAAGGGACAACACTGTATAAGGGACTATACTGTATAAGGGACAACACTGTATAAGGGACAACACTGTATAAGGGACAACACTGTATAAGGGACAACACTGTATAAGGGACTATTACTTTATAAGGGACAACACTGTATAAGGGACAACACTGTATAAGGGACTATACTGTATAAGGGACAACACTGTATAAGGGACAACACTGTATAAGGGACTACACTGTATAAGGGACTACACTGTATAAGGGAATACTGTATAAGGGACAACTCTGTATAAGGGACTACACTGTATAAGGGACTATACTGTATACACTGTATAAGGGACAACACTGTATAAGGGACAACACTGTATAAGGGACAACACTGTATAAGGGACAACACTGTATAAGGGACAACACTGTATAAGGGACTACACTGTATAAAGGACTACACTGTATAAGGGACAACACTGTATAAGGGACAACACTGTATAAGGGACTATAACTGTGTATAAGGGACTACACTGTATAAGGGACTACACTGTATAAGGGACAACACTGTAAAGGGACAACACTGTATAAGGGACTACACTGTATAAGGGACAACACTGTATAAGGGACTACACTGTATAAGGGACTACACTGTATAAGGGACAACACTGTATAAGGGACAACACTGTATAAGGGACTACACTGTATAAGGGACAACACTGTATAAGGGACAACACTGTATAAGGGACAACACTGTATAAGGGACAACACTGTATAAGGGACAACACTGTATAAGGGACTACACTGTATAAGGGACTACACTGTATAAGGGACAACACTGTATAAGGGACAACACTGTATAAGGGACTATACTGTATAAGGGACTACACTGTATAAGGGACTATACTGTATAAGGGACAACACTGTTTAAGGGACAACACTGTAAAAGGGACAACACTGTATAAGGGACTACCACTGTATAAGGGACAACACTGTATAAGGGACTACACTGTATAAGGGACAACACTGTAAAAGGGACAACACACTGTATAAGGGACTACACTGTATAAGGACAACATGTATAAGGGACAACACTGTATAAGGGACAAACACTGTAAAAGGGACTACACTGTATAAGGACTACACTGTATAAGGGACAACACTGTATAAGGGACTACACTGTATAAGGGACAACACTGTAAAAGGGACAACACTGTATAAGGGACTACACTGTATAAGGGACACACTGTATAAGGGACAACACTGTATAAGGGACAACACTGTAAAAGGGACTACACTGTATAAGGGACTACACTGTATAAGGGACAACACTGTATAAGGGACAACACTGTATAAGGGACAACACTGTATAAGGGACAACACTGTATAAGGGACAACACTGTATAAGGGACAAACACTGTATAAGGGACTACACTGTATAAGGACAACACTGTATAAGGGACAACACTGTATAAGGGACTATACTGTATAAGGGACAACACTGTATAAGGGACTGTGCTCTTAACTAATGACGGAATATGCGGTATAATAATATATATGAAAGCTTCGCTGAGGGAATATATTCACAGGAGACGGGGGATATACTGCCCTTGTTTGTTTGTTTGTGTGTGTACTCACCTATATGTACTCACCTATATGTGCTTGCAGGATCGAGCATTGACTCTTGGATCCCGCCTTTCGAGCATCGGTTGTTTACAGCAATGACTCCTGTCCCATTTCCCTATCATACCTGGTTTTAAAATTATGAATAGTATTTGCTTCCACAACCTGTTCCTGAAGTGCATTCCATTTCCCCACTACTCTCACGCTAAAAGAAAACTTCCTTACATCTCTGTGACTCATCTGAGTTTCAAGCTTCCATCCATGTCCTCTCGTTCTGTTACTATTCCGTGTGAACATTTCGTCTATGTCCACTCTGTCAATTCCTCTGAGTATCTTATACGTTCCTATCATGTCCCCCCTCTCCCTTCTTCTTTCTAGTGTCGTAAGGCACAGTTCCCTCAGGCGCTCTTCATACCCCATCCCTCGTAGCTCTGGGACGAGTCTCGTTGCAAACCTCTGAACCTTTTCCAGTTTCATTATATGCTTCTTCAGATGGGGACTCCATGATGAGGCGGCATACTCTAAGACTGGCCTTACGTAGGCAGTGTAAAGCGCCCTAAATGCCTCCTTACTTAGGTTTCTGAATGATGTTCTAACTTTTGCCAGTGTAGAGTACGCTGCTGTCGTTATCCTATTAATATGTGCCTCAGGAGATAGATTAGGTGTTACGTCCACCCCCAGGTCTCTTTCACGCGTCGTTACAGGTAGGCTGTTCCCCTTCATTGTGTACTGTCCCTTTGGTCTTCCTATCTCCTAGTCCCATTTCCATAACTTTACATTTGCTCGTGTTGAATTCTAGTAGCCATTTCTCTGACCATCTCTGCAATCTGTTCAGGTCCTCTTGGAGGATCCTGCAATCCTCATCTGTCACAACTCTTCTCATCAACTTTGCATCATCCGCAAACATCGACATGTAGGACTCTACGCCTGTAAACATGTCGTTGACATATACAAGAAATAGAATTGGTCCCAGCACCGATCCTTGTGGTACTCCACTTGTTACTGTTCGCCAGTCCGACTTCTCGCCCCTTACCGTAACTCTTTGGCTCCTTCCTGTTAGGTAGTTCCTTATCCATTCTAGGACCTTTCCCCCCACCCCGCCTGCCTCTCGAGCTTGAACAGCAGTCTCATGTGCGGTACTGTATCAAAGGCTTTTTGGCAGTCCAGAAATATGCAGTCTGCCCAACCATCTCTGTCCTGTCTTATCCTCGTTATTTTATCATAGAATTCCAGAAGGTTTGTTAGGCACGATTTCCCTGTCCAGAACCCATGTTGATGTTGTTCACAAACCTAATGTTCTCCAGGTGTGCAACCAGTCGTAGCCTAATTATTCTTTCCAGTATTTTACAGGGGATGCTTGTCAGTGATACAGGTCTGTAGTTAAGTGCCTCCTCCCTATCTCCTTTCTTGAAGATCGGCACGACATTTGCCTTCTTCCAGCAACTGGGCAATTCTCCTGACATAAGTGACTCATTAAAGATCATTGCCAGAGGCACGCTGAGGGCCTGTGCTGCTTCTTTTAGTATCCACGGTGATACTTTGTCTGGTCCAACTGCTTTAGTTGCATCTAGAGTTGTCAACTGTTTCATTACCTCCTCTGCTGTCACCTCTATATCTGATAGTCTTTCATCTAGGGTAACCCTTCCAACAATGGGAGCTGCTCAGGCTCGGTAGTGAACACTCCATGGAAACTGGCATTCAGTGCCTCGCAGATTTCCTTGTCACTTTCAGTATATGCCCCCTCTGTCTTCCTTAGTCTTGTCACTTGGTCGTTCACCGACATTTTTCTTCTTATATGACTGTGTAGTAACTTAGGTTGTTTTTTCGCTTTGATTGCAATATCGTTCTCATAGTCCCTTTCCGATGTTCGTCTTATGTTAATGTAATCGTTCCTAGCTCTGTTGTATCTGCTTCTGTTGTCCTCTGTTCTTTGTCTTCTGTACTTCCTCCACTCCCGCCTGCTGGCCATTTTGCTTCCTGACACTCATGTGTGTGTGTTCCCTCGTGTGTGTGTGTGTGTGTGTGTGTGTGTGTGTGTTGTGTGTGTGTGTGTGTGTGTGTGTTTTGTGTGTGTGTACTCACCTATATGTGCTTGCAGGATCGAGCATTGACTCTTGGATCCCGCCTTTCGAGCATCGGTTGTTTACAGCAATGACTCCTGTCCAATTTCCCTATCATACCTGGTTTTAAAATTAGTAATAGTATTTGCTTCCACAACCTGTTCCTGAAGTGCATTCCATTTTCCCACTACTCTCACGCTAAAAGAAAACTTCCTAACATCTCTGTGACTCATCTGAGTTTCAAGCTTCCATCCATGTCCCCTCGTTCTGTTACTATTCCGTGTGAACATTTCGTCTATGTCCACTCTGTCAATCCTCTGAGTATCTTATACGTTCCTATCATGTCCCCCCTCTCCCTTCTTCTTTCTAGTGTCGTAAGGCACAGTTCCCTCAGGCGCTCTTCATACCCCATCCCTCGTAGCTCTGGGACGAGTCTCGTTGCAAACCTCTGAACCTTTTCCAGTTTCATTATATGCTTCTTCAGATGGGGACTCCATGATGAGGCGGCATACTCTAAGACTGGCCTTACGTAGGCAGTGTAAAGCGCCCTAAATGCCTCCTTACTTAGGTTTCTGAATGATGTTCTAACTTTTGCCAGTGTAGAGTACGCTGCTGTCGTTATCCTATTTATATGTGCCTCAGGAGATAGATTAGGTGTTACGTCCACCCCAGGTCTCTTTCACGCGTCGTTACAGGTAGGCTGTTCATTGTGTACTGTCCCTTTGGTCTCCTGTCTCCTAGTCCCATTTCCATAACTTTACATTTGCTCGTGTTGAATTCTAGTAGCCATTTCTCTGACAATCTCTGCAATCTGTTCAGGTCCTCTTGGAGGATCCTGCAATCCTCATCTGTCACAACTCTTCTCAACTCTTCTCTTCTCACACACACACAACTCTGTGTGTGTGTGTGGTGTGTGTGTGTGTGTGTGTGTGTGTGTGTGTGTGTGTGTGTGTGGTGGTCTGTGTGTGTGGTGTGTGTTTGTTGTGTGTGTGTGTGTGTGTGTGTGTGTCTGTGTGTGTGTGTGTGTCTGTGTGTGTGTGTGTGTGTGTGTGGTGTGTGTGTGTGTGTGTGTGTGTGTGTGTGTGTGTGTTTGTGTGTTGTGTGTGTGTGTGTGTGTGTGTGTGTGTGTGTGTGTGTGTGTCTGTGTGTGTGTGTGTGGGTGTGTGTGTGTGTTTGTGTGTGTGTGTGTGTGTGCGTGTCTGTGTGTGTGTGTGTGTGTGTGTGTGTGTGTGTGTGTGTGTGTGTGTGTGTTTGTGTTTGGTGTGTGTGTGTGTGTGTGTGTGTGGTCTGTGTGTGTGTGTGTGTGT
>NW_025565986.1:0-36154 GCF_020424385.1 Procambarus clarkii | reverse complement strand
GACGCCTTAATCCACTTGACCATCACGACCGGACATAATGAGGTGATAGCCGAGGCTATTTGAACCACCCCACCGCCGGCACTCGGATAGTAATCTTGGGCATAGCATTTTACCAAATCACCTCATTCTTTGGGGCACACGTGAGGAACACAAATGCGAACAAGCCTGAATGGTCCCCAGGACAATATGCAACTGAAAACTCACACCCCAGAAGTGACTCGAACCCATACTCCCAGGAGCCACGCAACTGGTATGTACAAGACGCCTTAATCCACTTGACCGTCACGACCGGACATAATGAGGTGATAGCCGAGGCTATTTGAACCACCCCACCGCCGGCACTCGGATAGTAATCTTGGGCATAGCATTTTACCAAATCACCTCATTCTTTGGGGCACACGTGAGGAACACAAATGCGAACAAGCCTGAATGGTCCCCAGGACAATATGCAACTGAAAACTCACACCCCAGAAGTGACTCGAACCCATACTCCCAGGAGCCACGCAACTGGTATGTACAAGACGCCTTAATCCACTTGACCATCACGACCGGACATAATGAGGTGATAGCCGAGGCTATTTGAACCACCCCACCGCCGGCACTCGGATAGTAATCTTGGGCATAGCATTTTACCAAATCACCTCATTCTTTGGGGCACACGTGAGGAACACAAATGCGAACAAGCCTGAATGGTCCCCAGGACAATATGCAACTGAAAACTCACACCCCAGAAGTGACTCGAACCCATACTCCCAGGAGCCACGCAACTGGTATGTACAAGACGCCTTAATCCACTTGACCATCACGACCGGACATAATGAGGTGATAGCCGAGGCTATTTGAACCACCCCACCGCCGGCACTCGGATAGTAATCTTGGGCATAGCATTTTACCAAATCACCTCATTCTTTGGGGCACACGTGAGGAACACAAATGCGAACAAGCCTGAATGGTCCCCAGGACAATATGCAACTGAAAACTCACACCCCAGAAGTGACTCGAACCCATACTCCCAGGAGCCACGCAACTGGTATGTACAAGACGCCTTAATCCACTTGACCATCACGACCGGACATAATGAGGTGATAGCCGAGGCTATTTGAACCACCCCACCGCCGGCACTCGGATAGTAATCTTGGGCATAGCATTTTACCAAATCACCTCATTCTTTGGGGCACACGTGAGGAACACAAATGCGAACAAGCCTGAATGGTCCCCAGGACAATATGCAACTGAAAACTCACACCCCAGAAGTGACTCGAACCCATACTCCCAGGAGCCACGCAACTGGTATGTACAAGACGCCTTAATCCACTTGACCATCACGACCGGACATAATGAGGTGATAGCCGAGGCTATTTGAACCACCCCACCGCCGGCACTCGGATAGTAATCTTGGGCATAGCATTTTACCAAATCACCTCATTCTTTGGGGCACACGTGAGGAACACAAATGCGAACAAGCCTGAATGGTCCCCAGGACAATATGCAACTGAAAACTCACACCCCAGAAGTGACTCGAACCCATACTCCCCGGAGCCACGCAACTGGTATGTACAAGACGCCTTAATCCACTTGACCATCACGACCGGACATAATGAGGTGATAGCCGAGGCTATTTGAACCACCCCACCGCCGGCACTCGGATAGTAATCTTGGGCATAGCAAGGGTAGGGTATCATTATGTCCGGTCGTGATGGTCAAGTGGATTAAGGCGTCTTGTACATACCAGTTGCGTGGCTCCTGGGAGTATGGGTTCGAGTCACTTTTGGGGTGTGAGTTTTCAGTTGCATATTGTCCTGGGGACCATTCAGGCTTGTTCGCATTTGTGTTCCTCACGTGTGCCCCAAAGAATGAGGTGATTTGGTAAAATGCTATGCCCAAGATTACTATCCGAGTGCCGGCGGTGGGGTGGTTCAAATAGCCTCGGCTATCACCTCATTATGTCCGGTCGTGATGGTCAAGTGGATTAAGGCGTCTTGTACATACCAGTTGCGTGGCTCCTGGGAGTATGGGTTCGAGTCACTTCTGGGGTGTGAGTTTTCAGTTGCATATTGTCCTGGGGACCATTCAGGCTTGTTCGCATTTGTGTTCCTCACGTGTGCCCCAAAGAATGAGGTGATTTGGTAAAATGCTATGCCCAAGATTACTATCCGAGTGCCGGCGGTGGGGTGGTTCAAATAGCCTCGGCTATCACCTCATTATGTCCGGTCGTGATGGTCAAGTGGATTAAGGCGTCTTGTACATACCAGTTGCGTGGCTCCTGGGAGTATGGGTTCGAGTCACTTCTGGGGTGTGAGTTTTCAGTTGCATATTGTCCTGGGGACCATTCAGGCTTGTTCGCATTTGTGTTCCTCACGTGTGCCCCAAAGAATGAGGTGATTTGGTAAAATGCTATGCCCAAGATTACTATCCGAGTGCCGGCGGTGGGGTGGTTCAAATAGCCTCGGCTATCACCTCATTATGTCCAGTCGTGATGGTCAAGTGGATTAAGGCATCTTGTACATACCAGTTGCGTGGCTCCTGGGAGTATGGGTTCGAGTCACTTCTGGGGTGTGAGTTTTCAGTTGCATATTGTCCTGGGGACCATTCAGGCTTGTTCGCATTTGTGTTCCTCACGTGTGCCCCAAAGAATGAGGTGATTTGGTAAAATGCTATGCCCAAGATTACTATCCGAGTGCCGGCGGTGGGGTGGTTCAAATAGCCTCGGCTATCACCTCATTATGTCCGGTCGTGATGGTCAAGTGGATTAAGGCGTCTTGTACATACCAGTTGCGTGGCTCCTGGGAGTATGGGTTCGAGTCACTTCTGGGGTGTGAGTTTTCAGTTATATATATATGTATATATATATATATATATATATATATATATATATATATATATATATATAAATTTATATATATATATATAAATTTATATATATATATATATATATATATATATATATATATATATATATATATATATATATATATATATATATATATATATATATATATATATATATATATATATATATATATATATATATATATATATTGGTGTATACTGGCAGCAGGTTTTCTATCAAACATGTTTCATTGAATATGACCGCATATTCTGTATTTATTATTTTCTGGTTTAGGGCTTCTATCCCTCTAACTATTTTCTTAGCATCAGGGCTTAATTGAAATAGGAGTTCACCAAAACTCATTTTCGTACTTTTAAGGTGAAGAAAAGAAGTGATTTACTATAGAGTGTATTACACTTATTTATATAATTTGCACAACGTTTCGAACCTCCATGGTTCATTCTCAAGTGAACAGATCTTAGAGAGAGAGAAGATTAAGCCACCCAAAAGGTGGCTTGGGCATGAATAGCCCATAAGTGGTGGCCCTTTTGAGCCATTTCCAGTATCAATAGATGATACTGGAGATCTGTGGAAGTGCGAATGCACCCTGCGTGACGGGAGATGTCTCCCGTCAACAAATCTTACAATACTAGTTGATTTTATACCCGCACTGGATCAGGTGATAATACAATAAAGGTGAAAACATGGGGGGATACATAAGGGATAAATGTGAGGTGAAACATAGGGGTAACTGCAGAAGGCTTATTGGCCCATACGAGGCAGCTCCTATCTAAACACAAAGATTAATCCAGTGTAATTGGCCTATTATGTTGGACATTGTCTTCTGTGTTGGCATCGATATGTTCTTGTCTTGTCCTTACTCTCATGGGTGGGTAGAGTAAATAGTTCCGTGATTTGGGTGTTCATGGTAGGTCGCTCTATTCTTATGTGAATTGCCTCAAGAATTTGTAATCTTCTTACATCTTGGGTTTTGTCTATTATGCAGGTATTCTTGTTCAACATTTCTCTTGTTAGAGTAATGTCATGGGCTTGTCTCATGTGATTCCTAGGGGCACCGGATTGAAGATGGCATGTCAAACGCCTCGTCAGCTTGGTCGACGTCATACCTATGTACTTACATTGAAGGTTACATCCTTCGTGGGGGCAAGTGTACATGTATACAACGCTTGACTGCTGTAGAGGGTTCTCCGTCGGCTTCGGGCTGTTTTTGATAAGGAGTTCGGAAGTCTTCTTGGTTTTGTAGAATATTATCAGGTTTATGTTTTGGTTAGGAGTAGTGCTTTTTACTCCTTTACGGATTATTTCTTTCATTATTCTTTCCTCTTTTATATGTTCACTGTGCATGGTTGATTTGTAATATAATTTTATTGGAGGTGTTGTGGTTTCTGTTCTAGGTTCTAGATATCCATAAGCTAGAAGACAACAAAAAAGTCATCACCACTGACACACTTCAAGCTGAACTACTTGCAGAAGCAGGGAAAAAACGAGGAACATATTCATCTACAATCTTAACCCCACGACACAAAGAAGCAGCAAAACAACTAAAAAATCTGAAAGACGTAACAATAAGAAAAGCCGACAAAACAGCAGCATATGTATTGATTCCTACCCATGAATACATGAACAAAATTAGCGACATCCTTAGTGACGACTCCAAATTTCAACGAATCACGAGGAAACCCGTAGAAGACCTTAAGCGGAAAGTAAACAAAACAATTACAGCAATCAACGCAAAGAAAGGTAGTGTGCATTTCAATAAACTTCAAGGCGACTATGGCTTAGGATATGCCTACGGCAATGTTAAGACGCATAAACCAGGTAACCCACATTTATCCCTTATGTATCCCCCCATGTTTTCACCTTTATTGTATTATCACCTGACCCAGTGCGGGTATAAAATCAACTAGTATTGTAAGATCTGTTCACTTGAGAATGAACCATGGAGGTTCGAAAAGTTGTGCATATTATATAAATAAGTGTAATACACTCTATAGTAATCACTTCTTATAATCACTTCTTTTCTTCACCTTAAAAGTACGAAAATGAGTTTTGGTGAACTCCAATTTCAATTAAGCCCTGATGCTAAGAAAATAGTTAGAGGGATAGAAGCCCTAAACCAGAAAATAATAAATACAGAATATGCGGTCATATTCAATGAAACATATATATATATATATATATATATATATATATATATATATATATATATATATATATATATATATATATATATATATATATATATATATATATATATATATGCAATTGACGATCACAAAACAATGATTATTTTATGAGGAAATTCCACAGAGACATATAAAAGAAAGTGAACATTTCGGCCTGTTAAAGCCGTTGTTAACACCAGATTGACTAGAGGAGATAGAGAGAGGATACAAGCCGACACCTGGAACCTGACCAACCCATGTCTAGGGAAAGGATTAACCAGAAACAGGTACAGCTTAGCTAAGAATGGTCAAAGAGGATTAAGCGGTCAGAGAATAAGGACAAAAGATTAAAGAAAAGAAAAGCCTCATGAACACACAGTATGTGAATATAAAATTGTAATGAGACATTGTAAGCCTTGTGGGGAGATGGTTCACCAGCTCACTTACAATAGTGCTCTTATGCCTGTGGGAGCCAGTACACTTGTTAAGTGCACTTGTTAAGTGCACTTGTTAAGTGGGCGGACTTAAGTTTGGTAACCAGCAACCGAAACATCTAGTGTTTGGGCTCATGTGAGAGCCCCAGTCATCAGCAGTCCATAAATGTTACCCTGGCCGGGGTGGCATGTCTGTGGACAGTGCCAGAGCTGTTAGCATCATCTCATTATATGGCTTTGAGGCGAGACTTGACTTTGCGCGGGAACAGCTAGGCCCAGGCGTGGGTGAGCTGTGGGCCTCCCACGCTCGCTGGCCACTTGAGTTGTTGTCATGGAAACAGCCGCCATCTTAGTAAACATCTTGAAACGCCATGTTGGTCGGCCATCTTGGAGTTGCTCTAGGGGCTATGCTACACCGTCGCTGATTGGATGAGAGGGGTAGGCCGCTGTATGCCTTCCTCTCATTGGTTATTTCGAGAAGGACGCGGGAGTCGTCGGTGTGAGCATCAATCTGAACCCAGCTGCCACCTTGTCAAGACGCTCCCTGTACTCAATTCGGCCAAATTGAAGTATAGGGCGTCGTGGTGGCTGGACTACTCAACTGCTGATGCTTCCTGCTTCACCTACGACAGCGGTCGTCACAGAATCCGGCCGAAGTCGTCGCTTGGAGGGGTTTAAGACATTGTGTACAGCGGGTAGAGGTACAGTGATCTGGGATTGTGGGATAATGTGCATACGAGCAGTAACGGACTCGTAGATCCCATACCAGTTTTGATTAGACTTGCTAGTGCTCTGTAGCAGTCGATGGGAACGGGAAAATTCGTGTCAGTGTAAAGGCAAATTTCCCATGTTTGTGTGAGACGCTATCGTTGTGCGCGTCACCTGGGTACGAACGCTACACTTCACCGGTGGGTCGAGGGTGCGAGCCGAGCCGTGTGTTGAGTGGGAGGGGTTCGAGTGTGCGCCAATTTTTCGAATAAATACCACGTAAGGTATTACCGCCGCCTACGCCACCCTGAACGAGCCAGCCACCTATAGCGGGGTGCCTGATGTATGAGAATGGTGTGTAGCCGGCAGTGTGAATGAGTAAGTACCTATGTGTGTATTTCTGGTGATCAGTTAGTCTCTAAAAGCTTGAATTCGAGGTCAAGTGTTCCGTCACATTGTCACGCAGCACCTGTTCAGCTGGAGTGGAGTGTAGACGAGGAGATTATCACTCCTTGTTGTCATCTTGTCAGTCCAGAGGGACTTATGTCTGGTGTACACAGACGTACAGTGTGTGTTTGTGTGTGGGTACACATGGGAACAGAGTATACATAGATTAGCCAAGGACTGAGAGCTAGGATGTCCATGTAATAATTATAGTATTCCATTGTGGTTTAATAATTTTTGATCGTCCGTAGGACGGAGTGATATCATTTCCATGTGTGGTCTTGCAGGTGTGGAATTCCAACACTGAGCGCTCAGGAATGTGTAACACCAGTGATTCCTGGCAATGATTATTGTGGAGTGTACCACAGTGTGGTCTTAATTTCTTGTATTGTTCCCAGGGCCATGACAAGTGTGATTTATATTTATATATATATGTATTAACGTAATTTTGGTAGAATTTGGTGAGTGACGAGGCTGTCTGGAGAGACCGCCACCGCTCTGTCGAGTAAGGTAACTCTCGAGAGTGTTTATCGACATGCGTGATCGATAAATCACTCACCCATGTGATTTAAGGAGTGCGAAATTTCCTTAGTGTTCCCAATAACGTTTGATAGCTGTAGGCTACATGTGTCAGCAGTAATTATATATATATATATATATATATATATATATATATATATATATATATATATATATATATATATATATATATATATATATATATATATATATATATATATATAATCGTAGTGTCACGGTGCCCAGTGTTATTGTGTTATTTACTGTGAGGTGATTGAAATATATTGACCTATGTTCTAGGGGTTATTGAGAGCACTGGGGTCATTTGCAACAGTAAGTAAGCAAGTGTGTGCAGTATTCTAATATTTGGTAGTTAGAGTACTTGCCGTGTGTGTTATTGCAAAAGGGGTTGTTAAATGATGGTGATTGTTGCTAGTGTTGAGCATCACCGTATGTGATTGCAGTTCAGTAAAGTGTTTGTGGGGCAGTGTTCTAGAGGGTTCGTGTCCTGTATGTTATTTTACTAGGTTCTGCAGTATTGTCATTGCAACCGGATTGTAACGTAAATCACTGTGATTTGTTAGTGTGATTTGTCATTGTCGTGGGTGAACTCGGCTGTAGACGAGTACTTGGGTACACATATATTCTCCTGGTTATCTGGTAGGACATCGAAGTCCAGTATTCAGTGAGGTGATTACGAGGCAATTAATATAACGTAACCAAGGGAACGCCCATTGCTTTAAGAGAATTTGTTCTTTGACAATTTGAGTAACGTAGAATACGTTTGGGTTAATTTACTTTCCTGCAAGCAGCTACGGTAGTCTCAAGGAGCCTAGCCATCAGCCAGATAAGAATTAGAGTAATGTCTGTCGTAAATAACGGTCAGTGGGCCGGGTAATTGACGTGTTTCAGGAAGTCAAAGTAATTAACCTCGATCCTTGTTTGATCGACTCACACGAAGGCTACATTGTTCCATTAACGTAACGTCGTTATCTGCCCGGAAGTACCGGCACTTGATTGACTCGTGGGAGGAGTAACGTCATTTTAGAATAACGTAAACGTGGTGCTAATTACTGTTATTAGCCGCCTGATTTGGTCTGAGTATGGAAGGCTTAGACGGAATTTATACCTTAATGTAAATTGCTGAGCCAGTGTGAAAGGTTGCGTATTTTAATTGTTAATTATTGATCTTGACGATAGTAATTAATTACTCTAAAGGTAATCACGAGTGATTACCGTTCTCTTAGCACTTTGGACATTGTAAATCAGTTTACCATCGCTGAGTGATTAGTAACCGATTAACGTAACTAGTAAAGAGATTAATCAGCTGTCTGGTAGTACAGGGATTAATGGGATTTTCTCACTGAATGCTCGACGGGTAGAGTGTTGTGTAATTTCCGCGTTACTAGTGACAGTTGTAAGAGTTATTAATTTAACGTAAATGTTACCTTGTTATTAACGTAAATGTTATTGTGTTATTAACGTAAATCAATTGTTATTGATGGTTGATCGTCCGTGGGACGGAGTGTTAACGTAAGGATTAATTTGAGGAAGGGTGCTGGAGTTGCCAGTGAACCCATTAGTTATTGTTGTCATTGAAAGACTACTGATTTAATTGCATTGCAGGTGTAGACTGCACTGAGGCTTAGAACAGTTGGGAGGTTACTGGAGACGTGTTTCAGAACCTACTGTGTCATTTGTTGTAATTGTGATTATAGATCTGTAAGTTCTTGTTTCTTGTTGATTCCTCTGTGGTAACGCTTATGTTCGAGTTAGTTCATTATGCAGTCCGAGGGGCTGGTGTCTAGCTGTCATTGATAGTGTCACAGGAAGGATTTCGAGTAACATCATAGACATTTCTTTTTGTTTTGTTGTAGTAGTTAGTACTTTATTGAATAAACTAAGTTGTTATGGTTAACACTGTCTTTTCGTTACACCCCCACACATTATTATTGTTGTGCAAATGTTTTTCACACTCGACTAATAAAATTGAGACTAATTCTGAGCTTTGGAGCAAATATACGGCACCACACAACAATAAATTATTGCTGTGAGAGCCTTTGACCTACTCGTTAGATTCGCTTCGGCGAATAGCGAAGGTCGGCGGCCTAGTGGAGGGGATTTCAATTTTCACTGGGGTCTCGGCGTTTCCTCGCGCCTAGTCAATTGTTCATACATGGTCCCAAAGTGAGGAATGAGCTGCTTACTACACTGGTGTGTTAGCTAAGCAAGTCCTTCCTCAGGCGACCTAATTGAATATCACGACAGGAATAAAGGTTAAAGAATAAAGAAAATTCTTAGAAATTTTCCGAGCTAAAATTCCTTATACCAATTTCAATTTATTCCAAAACTTCTCACAAGTCAACAAAAACTCTCACAAGCCTCTCTATCAGAGTTTTTTTCTTAAACTGTTGGGCAATATTATAACTTAAAAATGGATCAAGTTTGTACATACCAGTACTAACATTAAGAAGATTTGGACACTGATTAGAGCAGACTCAATTAAATTCCTTTTCACGAAATCACCACAACTGGTAATGCTTTTCGCCCCAATCCAATTAATAGTGTGATCGCATAAACTCGTGTGCAGATATAATGCATTAGACGTTTGGGCAGTTCTAATACTATACGTATTTTGTGACAACCGCAGTTGTAAGGACTTTCCTGTTTGTCCAAGGTACACAAAATCACAATCATTACAGGGAATCGAATACACACAACCTGCTGTATCAGGGGAGTTTTTTTTATTAAATTGGACTTGATCGTACTATTAGTGAACACCCAATTTATATTAAGTTTCTTAAAAATCGGAGACAGTTTTTCAAGTCCACTCGCATATGGTACCACCAATGAGTTAATAATTTCTGGTTTCGCCTTGGGGCCGTGATTATAAAACGTACGCTTGGCTTGTTCAAACGAGAAGTCCAAAAACCTCTTTGGATATTGTAAACTATTCCCAATTTCATAAATTTTAGCAATCTCTTATTGAGGTTGCATACCCTCAAAGCTCGTAGAAACATTCCTGAAAATACTGGCTGTTTAACTTTACTATGATGATTGAATAAAAATGAACATACGAACCCAAGTTGGTAGGTTTCCTATACACATTAAATTTGAACTTTCTAGTGACTCTATGAATCATAATGTCCAAAAACGAAGGAGAACCATTCTCCTCATTCTCACAAGTGAATTTTATTAAAGGTACCAAAGAATTAAGTTCATTAAGAAAAACTATCTGGTCTTTGTCACACGGCCATAAGCACAAAATATCATCAACATACCTAAACCAAACAACATTCGCAGGGATAATCCTGGATAAGATTTTTGTTTCGAAGAATTTTATTTACAAATTGCTCAAAATTGGGGAAAGAGGATTGCCCATCGCCATTCCAAATGTTTGTTTGAAAAATTTTCCATTAAAACTAAAATAATTCTCTTTAATACACAATTTGATAAGTTCCAATACTTTATTGGTCTGCAAGCTCAAATTATATTTGGGCAGTTCCACACAGTTTTGGGCAGTTATATATATATATATATATATATATATATATATATATATATATATATATATATATATATATATATATATATATATATATATATATATATTTATGATCGATGTTCCCTTCGGGAATCTTAATTTTAAGATCAATAGGAAAACTCAGGGATATACTGAACATCTTGTTTCAGATTCTTTACTTTAAAATGCATAACGTTTCGAATACTTCTCGTATTCATCATCAGATCTAAAAGAAAAAACAGAAATCACAATCAAATAACTAGTAAACAAAGAACTCATACTGAATATAATTGCCTATCAAAGAAAGGAAAATACTTAAAAAACAAAAAACTTAAGCGCACTTAAAGTGATCAATACAAATAAAACTTATTAACTGTCACATATATAAAAGCTAATTTAAAAATCCATTAGACTACAAGACGAAATTTATAACTACTAAAACAAACCATTATATTAAACTTACGTGAAGTGATCAGAAGTGAAACTTGATACCTACCACATAGATACTAAACACTATAACAAATATTTATATAATGACTACAAATCTACAAAAAATGTATATAAAATACAAACAGAATAAACGACAATTATAATGTACTAAGCAAATCTTATAAAAACTCAAATATTAAATTAAATTAAATACCAAAAAATGTATTATATATCCTAAATAAAAGATTATAATAATGTACAATGTCAAGACTTGAAATAAGTAGGAAAGGGCAAAGGCATGATAAACTAAACAAAATTATAATAAAATTAAACTACCAGAATGAACTATAAATCAATTTACAGGGCCTACTGTGCACTATACAGTGTACAATTGAACAGCTGAAAGGTTGCTATTTAACAGAGGCCGCAGCTCCTTTATATATAAGGATTCCATTACTCTCAAATCTGACTGGCCATTCATACAAGTGTCCAGAATTTTAAAATCAGATTCCAGCAGAGAATGATTAAACTCATAACAATGGTTTCTAATCTCCGAAAATGCTGGTTTAGACAATGGTAATCCAGTCCTAAAAGATAATCCCCGGTGCTCAAGTATCCTAATCTTAAAGTTCCGAATGGAACTCCCGATATATCCAGCATTACAGCTGGAACAATTATACATATATACGACATTTGAGCACAAGAGGGTAGGTACTTTATCTTTAAATTTAAAATAAGAGCCTATGGTATTTGTGTTGACAAAAATAAATCTAAAGTCTACTTGAGGATAACAATGCTGCAACAGTCTCCTCAAACGACTCCTTACAGAAAAACTAATTGTGCCATAAAATGGTAATTTAATATATTTAAGATCCCTTTCTACTGTAGTAATCCTACACGATTAGTGAAACTTCTTATTTAAGAAATTCCTTATAAAGGTATAAACCATATGCAAAGGATAACCATTATTTGAAAAAAATTTCAAAAGAAAATTAATTTCTTTATCAAAGTTATTCCAATTTGAACATAAAACAAAGGCCCTATTCAGTAGAGTGTTAATTGCATTTTTCTTAAAAATATCAGGAACAAAAGAATTAAAATTTAAACCTAAACCAGTAAAAGTTGGTTTCCTAAAATCATTAGTGTTGAACCCATTAAGGTTATTCTCTTTTACATCAAGAAACGACAATGAATTGTCCACTTCACACTCTGCAGTAAAACGTATATTACTATGTTGTGCATTAAGATACTCTCTAAATTTCTCAATATGACATTGGTCCTTGAATAACAAAAAAGTGTCATCTACATATCTCCTGTACAAGACTGGTTTAAAGGCCAAAGGACAATTATCAAGCCAATTTATTTCATGAAAACTCTAAAAAGCATTAGCCAGTGCAGGACCTAAAGGAGACCCCATTGCTACTCCATCAATTTGTTTATAATATTTATTATTAAACATAAAGACGGAGTCTTTAACTGCTATTTCTAACACCCGTCTGAATATTTTACTACAAAATCCAGACACTAAGTTAGCATCAGCAAATAATTGATTCACACAGATATCAATGGTTTCCAACAAAGGAATATTAGTAAAAAGTGATTCAACATCGAAACTGGCCATTTCTGGATTTCGCAGTTAAGAAGGCTCACGTGGATTTGGAATTTCTACAAACCTGTAAGGCGCATCGTTTGGTCCCAAGATTCCTCAGGTTTAAAGTGTATTCCGACAAATTTGCGTTAACAAGTGAATATAATTCTTGGTTATTAAGATTGTTGGACTTTGAAATTTCTGAAAAGCAGAAGCGGGTAAATAAGTTGAAAAGTGAATTGCACGTGAACTTGGAGAAATTCAAGATCTTGGTTTCCTGGGTTGATTTTGCATCCTTAAAATGTAAATATGAAAATTATAATGATAAAAGGGTTGAAAAATGTAGACTTATTCACAGGAAGAAATTGCGGAACTTGGGTATACCTTCATTTAATTCGGTGGACCCGATAAGGTGGTTTTCAATTTTTCAAAGAGAATTCTGTCTCCCATTGAGAAAGAGCTTCTCTCTCTGGAGTTAGACTTCGGGTTGACGTGTAAAAAAACTAAATTTGTTAATCATTTTTTAGGTTTTGAGCGGTTATGCAATACATTGAAAACTTGTACCCTAAGGACTGGTACAAATTATAGTTGGACCAATATCATCAGTACTGTTTCTTCCTTAGCACATGAAGTCTTTAATGACTTTGGTAAATATAAATCTACATTCCCTCCTTTGGACAAAAGGAAATTGGATTGTATTAATGGCTTAAAGAATGATAGGAGTATTTGTATTACCAGACCAGATAAAGGTAGGGGTATAGTGGTTTTGGACAAGTTAGAGTATGTAAATAAGGTTGAAAGGTTGTTAGAAGACCCCTCTAATTTTACGTTAGTTGATATAGACCTTTTTTCGTATATTTTGAAATGTGAGGATAAACTAAATAGAGTTTTAAGAAGTCTGAAAGACTCTCTTTTTGATTATACAAAATTACTTGCAACTGGCTCTAAGCCAGGCATCTTATACAGGTTACCTAAAGTTCATAAAACAGGTGTGAGATTTTTCTCTACGCCTACCTCCCTTAGGAGGTGGACTACATGTTTAAAGTCTGCTCACGGCAGTTAAGCATGAGTCCAATAGAAAAAGGAAAAGCGGGAGCAAACCGCCAGGCCTCCACCACCAAGGGTGAAAACCTGTCCACAATAGGCCGCTGGCTCCTCCTAGTTAAACAGGACGTTAAAACTAATAAAGGGTAACCGACGGGTTCTCACAATCAAATATTTATATTTGATGTGGCGCTATGAATTGGAATTCGAATTCCCAAGAACAGCCGCCTTATCAAGATCACATCAACATTTAATAATATGCAGAAATATGGTGGAATAATATGGTTGAAGGGTTGACATCAAAGACCGTTTTCTGTAACATAACAATTTATTATTAGCAAGAGACTAACTACTACATTACCGAGTTTACGTTACTCTAATGTCCATCCAGTGGCACGATAACAAACAGCTAAATAGCAACCCTTGCTGTGAGGCTGCATACTGAACTAACCTGAACACAGGTGTGCCCACTGATGACTCAATATTGCAAATCAAAGAAAAATATCACAGACTAAGTTACACCACAGCGAATGGTTACGTTATTGTACATCAAGTGGCATTTGCAACACAGCTATTCAACAGCCCCTCGAGAAGTGACAGCAGGCTCCATCTTGCTGACACTTCGGGCTGACAACATGAACTAACTGAACAAATGAAGGATATCCACTGAAGACAAAGACACAAGCATGCAATCAATAGTGACTCGGTTTCCCTGACAGCTACTATAATCACAAACTTAGGGGTCCTCCCGCCCCCCAGGAGAGACCCACGTAACTAGGCGGGAGTCCAACAGTGACTCCCCCCTATCACAACCCAGTGTGAACACTCTTTGCAATTCCCAACAAGAAGTTACCCTGTTGTAAATAGTAACAAAGACAGGCAAGGCGGGATTCTGGGACACAGCTCCACAGATCCCTAGATGACTCTACTCTCGTCACCAGACGACAACCAAAAGAAATTGCCTTAAGTGATTAATTACGTTAATTGACTGATCGCAGCAGTCAGCAACAAAGTACTACGGTAATCACAAACAATTGTCTCACACTAGACAACAACATGATGATACTCTACGTTAATCTTTAACACTTGTCTCTCTCTTGTTAACAATAACTCAAACATATATTACATCACACTTGACTCCTTGCAAGTATTCAGTGAGTAATTCTCAATTAAGGTCAAACGGACCAATAATTTCATCCCCATTGAGTTACGTTAACTAAGCCTACCCTAACTTGGTAGCTTCTCCACAGTCTGTGTAAAAAAATTACTAGTGAGTGTTAATTACCCTAATTAAGTCTCTAATTACTTCTGAGCAATTAACTGTCACCAGGACCGATAATTAATCATCCAGAAATACGTCTCACTCCGCACTGCCTAAGCAGGTCTCATCAAACACTGTGAATTCACGGGAAAGGAGTTAATTACCCTAATTAACAAGATGTGCCACTAATCCACTGTCCTCAGACAGGATATGATTAATACAATGATTTATGCTAGCTCCATGACCTCGCTTTACCGAGTCATCGGAGCTCTCCAATGTTAATTACTCCACTAATTAACCTGAGCCCCTAATTGCTATACCCCAGAAAGGTAAGTAGTCTCGAGCATATTACGTTAACACAAATACTGACAGACTCTGACAGATCCTCTCCCACTACGTGAATTCATGATGAGAAGGCTAATTACATAATTAGCTAGAGTGGTCAATTAGTTGTCACGTGGACAATTAATTGCTCCCGAGACGTATCTCATTCAAGCTGAACACTGTTCTCTCTTAACAGCCCTCACTCACTCCACAATACAAAGTGTGCACCCCTTATCCAGTTAATTACCCCTTACTTAATTAACTCACTGAATCCTTAAGTCCTCAACACAACTTAAAGAAACAAAGTAACCCCAGCGTTACATAGGTCACACTACAATGGCATGCAACATCATAAAAGCACTGCCCACATATGGTTGCGGCTACTGCAACTCGCTAATTACTGTGCCCACACAATAATGACACACGGTTGTGAAAACACAAAAGTATACTAATATTACTGCCCCCCCCCCTCTTTTTCTTGCACCCGATTGCAAAGGACTACTGTGAACACACACACTTACCTCAGCAAGGCAATTAACCCATCAATTGCCTGCTCTCATTAAGTACTGTGAATCACCCTGAATAATCCTAGAGGTCCCTTAAACCCTCAACACAGTTCCTGAGGCAATAATATTGTATAAACTGATAACAACACTGCACAAACCTGCAACATAATGATGCCGTCAGCATACCCCACATGCTATTGACATCATTATTCAATCAGTCAGCAATCACATTTACTGACTTACCACACAACACAGAACATAAACATGCAAATGAACACATAGAAATGGCATTCACATAATCAATGAAAATTATATCACCAAGTAATTGTACTTAACTACCTCTAATGATTATAATTTTACGGTACTCTATGGCATTAATCTAGTCTGAACGATAATATAGAATCGACAGGCTGGATCACTTATATGGTAAATCTCTACACTGACTGGTTACATACTCTAGTCAGTCTACTATACATACAGTGTGGTCCCGTGTATAATATCTATCTCCAGGTACCGCCCTATCAATCACCTGGCCCTACTGACAGCTGTCACTCAGCTGCTTCTCTAGCCTGGCGAGGCTCTAAGACAAGCTCTTACCGTGAATTTCCACCGGTATGCATCACACTGTACTAGTACTCATTTCTACTGCCCTCTTTCCCTTATTTCCCAAGTCACTACCACACTAGCTGACAACACTTAGCTTGCTTGCTCCTCATGCATCGACAAGATGTGGCCCTAGGCTCACAGCGCCCCTCCCGAGCTGAGAGGGCAGGTGGGGTTTGGCTGCGCGGGTGGCCAGGGTGGGTGGCCGCGCGTGGGCCGGGCGGCTGGGTGGCCTGGGGTTGGCCACGGGTAGCGCATGACGTCATAGCACCCCACCCGGTTGAACTGGCGGGCGGGTTGGGGTGGGGTTTGGCCGCGCGGGTGGCCTGGGCGGGCGCGCACATGGGTGCCTCAGGCTGGCAGGCTGCCGCCCACAGAAGTACCCACGCGGCTGAGGAATCACAACCTTGCTCTACACTGGGGTGACAAATGGCCGGCGGCGTCCCCACACTGACGCAGCCTGGCGGAATGCAAAGTCCAACATGGGCCTGTAATATCACACTCACTTACACTGCCCAACACCAATTGTCCCTTTGCCACTAGACAGGATACTCGGCCCACCTGTAACACCATGAGGCTCTGCCAGCCTGCCTCGTGGGTGGACACAGTCAACTGTCTCTTTAGCTTTTTACTGTTTCTTCCATAAATCCTTGGCCCCAATTCACCTAATTGGGCCTTGACACAACCCCTGATGGCAGGAGTGCCATATTCGATGAGTGATTTGGACGAGAGAAGCGATTAACGTGGGGTGGAGGTAGCCGGCGTGCCACCTCCACCAAACACTTCTTCTTCCCCTGGCCGCCCAATTCAAACCCCTCCCTGGTGGGCGAGAAAACTCAAATACCCCCTACCTCCTCCCTACCTTGTCTTGACCAATCAGCTTGAAGCCGGCACGGCTCCTCGTGCCTAAACCAGTCACAGGCCTCCGTCACCCTCGGGCGTCCTGTGACGTCACAAGGAGGGGGAGGCCTAACAAAGGAGCGATGTCTCCCATGTGGGGGGAGAGGCAACGTTCACTCCACTCTCTCCCCCACCTCTATTGGTTTTAGTCCACTACTTCCTCATCCTATTTCACAGAAACAGAAAAATCTCTGTAGTTCTCTCTACAGAGCAATCACAGACTTCTAACTACTGACAAATGATAGTCCATAACATAAGCTTTCATTCAACACCCAACAAGCATATGTTATTTTGAAAGCTTCAGTTTCTAGAGTGACTAGCCTAATCTAGAAACTAGGAAAACTAGCTGAGGGATCTAGATCCCTCACAACAGGTATACCGATTCGTCCTATTTTATCAGTGTTTGGCACTTTTAATTATAAACTGGCAAAGTTTCTGGTTCCATTATTAGAACCATTACCGCATAATGAATTTACTGTGAGAAATTCTCAGGATTTTGTAAAAGAACTTTCCTCTTTAAATTTTGAATTTCCAACTATAATGGCCAGTTTCGATGTTGAATCACTTTTTACTAATATTCCTTTGCTGGAAACCATTGATATCTGTGTGAATCAATTATTTGCTGACACTAACTTAGTGTCTGGATTTTGTAGTAAAATATTCAGACGGCTGTTAGAAATAGCGGTTAAAGACTCCGTCTTTATGTTTAATAATAAATATTATAAACAGGGGCCTCATAGCCTGGTGGATAGCGCGCAGGACTCGTAATTCTGTGGCGCGGGTTCGATTCCCGCACGAGGCAGAAACAAATGGGCAAAGTTTCTTTCACCCTGAATGCCCCTGTTACCTAGCAGTAAATAGGTACCTGGGAGTTAGTCAGCTGTCACGGGCTGCTTCCTGGGGGTGGAGGCCGGGTCGAGGACCGGGCCGCGGGGACACTAAAGCCCCGAAATCATCTCAAGATAACAAATTGATGGAGTAGCAATGGGGTCTCCTTTAGGTCCTGCACTGGTTAATGCTTTTTTGAGTTTTCATGAAATAAATTGGCTTGATAATTGTCCGTTGGCCTTTAAACCAGTCTTTTACAGGAGATATGTAGATGACATTTTTTTGTTATTCAAGGACCAATGTCATATTGAGAAATTTAGAGAGTATCTTAATGCACAACATAGTAATATACGTTTTACTGCAGAGTGTGAAGTGGACAATTCATTGTCGTTTCTTGATATAAAAGTGAATAACCTTAATGGGTTCAACACTAATGTTTTTAGGAAACCAACTTTTACTGGTTTAGGTTTAAATTTTAATTCTTTTGTTCCTGATATTTTTAAGAAAAATGCAATTAACACTCTACTGAATAGGGCCTTTGTTTTATGTTCAAATTGGAATAACTTTGATAAAGAAATTAATTTTCTTGTGAAATTTTTTTCAAATAATGGTTATCCTTTGCATATGGTTTATACCTTTATAAGGAATTTCTTAAATAAGAAGTTTCACCCATCGTGTAGGATTACTACAGTAGAAAGGGATCTTAAATATATTAAATTACCATTTTATGGCACTATTAGTTTTTCTGTAAGGAGTCGTTTGAGGAGACTGTTGCAGCATTGTTATCCTCAAGTAGACTTTAGATTTATTTTTGTCAACACAAATACCATAGGCTCTTATTTTAAATTTAAAGATAAAGTGCCTACCCCCTTGTGCTCAAATGTCGTATATATGTATAATTGTTCCAGCTGTAATGCTGGATATATCGGGAGTTCCATTCGGAACTTTAAGATTAGGATACTTGAGTACCGGGCCTCGTAGGGCCTCGTAGCCTGGTGGATAGCGCGCAGGACTCGTAATTCTGTGGCGCGGGTTCGATTCCCGCACGAGGCAGAAACAAATGGGCAAAGTTTCTTTCACCCTCAATGCCCCTGTTACCTAGCAGTAAATAGGTACCTGGGAGTTAGTCAGCTCTCACGGGCTGATTCCTGGGGGTGGAGGCCTGGTCGAGGACCGGGCCGCGGGGACACTAAAAAGCCCCGAAATCATATCAAGATCAAGATAACCGGGGATTATGTTTTAGGACTGGATTACCATTGTCTAAACCAGCATTTTCGGAGATTAGAAACCATTGTTATGAGTTTAATCATTCTCTGCTGGAATCTGATTTTAAAATTCTGGACACTTGTATGAATGGCCAGTCAGATTTGAGAGTAATGGAATCCTTATATATAAAGGAGCTGCGGCCTCTGTTAAATAGCAACCTTTCAGCTGTTCAATTGTACACTGTATAGTGCACAGTAGGCCCTGTAAATTGATTTATAGTTCATTCTGGTAGTTTAATTTTATTATAATTTTGTTTAGTTTATCATGTCTTTGCCCTTTCTTACTTATTTCAAGTCTTGACATTGTACATTATTATAATCTTTTATTTAGGATATATAATACATTTTTTGGTATTTAATTTAATTTAATATTTGAGTTTTTATAAGATTTGGTTAGTACATTAAAATTGTCGTTTATTCTGTTTGTATTTTATATACATTTTTTGTAGATTTGTAGTCATTATATGAATATTTGTTATAGTGTTTAGTATCTATGTGTTAGGTATCAAGTTTCACGTCTGATCACTTCACGTAAGTTTAATATAATGGTTTGTTTTAGTAGTTATAAATTTCGTCTTGTAGTCCAATGGATTTTTAAATTAGCTTTTATATATGTGACAGTTAATAAGTTTTATTTGTTATGATCATTTTAAGTGCGCTTAAGTGTTTTGTTTTTTAAGTATTTTCCTTTCTTTGATAGGCAATTATATTCAGTATGAGTTCTTTGTTTACTAGTTATTTGATTGTGATTTCAGTTTTTTCTTTTAGATCTGATGATGAATATGAGAAGTATTCGAAACGTTATGCATTTTAAAGTACAGAATCTGAAACAATTGATGTTTCTGAAGATGTTCAGTATATCCCTGGTTTTCCTATTCATCTTAATATATATATATATATATATATATATATATATATATATATATATATATATATATATATATATATATATATATATATATATATAAATATATATATATATATATATATATATATATATATATATATATATATATATATTAATGGAGACTCATAATTCCCACCCCTGTACGGGTGCCTGTCCTCATATAACGCACCCCTGTGCGGGTGACCGCCCTCATATATCCCACCCATGTACGGGTGCCCGCCCTCATATATCCCACCCCTGTACAGATGCCCGACCACATATATCTCCCACCTCTTGTACGGGTACCAGCCCTCATATATCCCACCCCTGTACGTTTGCCCGTCCTCATATATCCCACCCCTTTACGGGTTCTGCCCTCATATATCCCACCCCTGTGCAGGTGCCCGCCCACATATATGCCTCCCCTATACGGGTGCCCGTCCTCATATATCCCACCCCTGTAAGGGTGCCCGCCCTCATATATCCCACCCCTGTATGGGTGCCCGCCCGCATATATCCCACCCCTGTACGGGTTCCCGCCCTCATATATGCCACCCCTGTACGGGTTCCAGCCTTCATATATCCCACCCCTGTACGGGTGCCCGCCCTCATATCACACCCCTGTACGGGTGCCCGCCCGCATATATCCCACCCCTGTACGGGTGCCCACCCGCATGTATCCACCCCTGTAAGGGTGCCCGCCCTCATATATCCCACCCATGTACGGGTGCCCGCCCTCATATAACCCACCCCAGTACGGGTGCCCGCCCTCATATATCCCACCCTTGTACGGGTGCCCGCCCTAATATATCCCACCCCTGTACGGGTGCCCGCCCTCATATATCCCACCCTTGTACGGGTGCCCGCCCTCATATATCCCACCCCTGAACGGGTGCCTGCCCTCATATATCTCACACCCCTTGTACGGGTGCCAGCCCTCTTATATCCCACCCTTGTACGGGTGCCATTCTTCATATAACCCACCCCTGTACGGGTGCCCGGCCTGATATATCCCACCCATGTACGGGTGCCCGCCCTCATATATCCCACCCCTGTACGGGTGCCCGACCACATATATCTCTCACCCCTCGAACGGGTGCCAGCCCTCATATATCCCACCCATGTTCGGGTGCCCGCCCACATATATCCCACCCCTGTACGTTTGCACATCCTCATATATCCCACCCCTTTACGGGTTCCGCCCTCATATATCCCACCCCTGTACAGGTGCCCGCCCTCATATGTGCCTCCCCTGTACGGGTGCCCGCCCTCATATATCCCACACATGTACGGGTGCCCGCCCGCAGGAATCCTCCCCCCCCCTGTACGGGTGCCCGCCCGCATATATCCCACCCATGTACAGGTGCCCGCCCTCATATATCCCACCCCTGTAAGGGTGCCCGCCCTCATATATCCCACCCCTTTTCGGGTGCCCGCCTGCATGTATCCCACCCCTTTACTGGTGCCCGCCACAAAATATCCCACCCCTGTACGGGTGCCCGCTTCATGTATTCCACTTCTGTATGGGTGCCCGCCCGCATATATCCCACCCCTGTAAGGGTGCCTGCCCGCATATGTCCCACCCCTGTACGGGTTCCCGTCCTCATATATCCCACCCCTGTATGGGTTCCAGCCTTCATATATCCCACCCCTGTACGGGTGCCCGCCCTCATATATCCCACCCTTGTACGGGTGACCGCCCTCATATATCCCTCCCCTGTATGGGTGCCCACCCTCATATATCCATCCACTGTACGGGTGCCCGCAATCATATATCCCACCCCTGTATGGGTGCCCGCTGTCATATATCCCACCCCTGTACGGGTGCCAGCCCTCATATATCCCACCCCTGTACGGGTACCCGCCCTCATATATCCCACCCTTGTACGGGTGCTCGCCCTCTTATATCGCACCCCTGTACGTGTGCCCGCCCTCATATATCCCTCCCCTGTACGGGTGCCCACCCTCATATATCACTCCCCTGTCTGGGTGCCCGCCCTCATATATCCATCGCCTGTACGAGTGCCCGCCCTCATATATCCCACACCTGTACGGGTGCCCGCTGTCATATATCCCACCCCTGTACGGGTGCTCGTTCTCATATATCCCTCTCCTGTACGGGTACCCGCCCTCATATATCCCACTCCTGTACAGGTGCCCGCCTTCATATATTCCACCCCTGTACGGGTGCCCGACATCATATATACAACCCCTGTACGTGTGACCGCCCTCATATATCGATCCCACCCCTGTACAGGTGCCCGCCCTCATATATCTCCCACCCCTTGTAAGGGTGCCAGCCCTCATATATCCCACCCCTGTACGGGTGCCCGCCCTCATGTATCCCACCCCTGTACGGGTGCCCGCCCTCATATATCTCCCATCCCTTGTTCGGGTGCCCGCCCTCATATATCCCACCCCTGTACGGGTGCCCGCCCTCATATATCCCACCCTTGTACGGGTGCCCGCCCTCATATATCCCACTCCTGTACAGGTGCCCGCCTTCATATATCCCACACCTGTACGGGTGCAAGCCCTCAAATATCCCACTCCTGTACGGGTGCCCGCCCGCATAATTCCCACCCCTGTACGGGTGCCCGCCCTCATATATCCCACCCCTGTACGGGTGCCCACCCTTATAATTCCCACTCCTGTACGGGTGCCCGCCCTCATATATCCCACCCCTGTTCGGGTGCCGCCCTCATATATCCCAAACTTGTACGGGTGCCCGCCCTCATTTATCCCACCCCTGCACGGGTGCCCGTCCTCATATATCCCACCCCTTTACGGGTGCCCGTCCTCATATATCCCACCCCTTTACGGGTGCCCGCCCTTATTAATCCCACCCTTGTACGGGTGCCCGCCCCCATATATCCCACCCCTGTACGGGTGCCCACCCTTATAATTCCCACTCATGTACGGGTGCCCCCCCTCATATATCCCACCCCTGTGCGGGTGCCGCCCTCATATATCCCAAACTTGTACGGGTGCCAACCCTCATTTATCCCACCCCTGCACGGGTGCCCGTCCTCATATATCCCACCCCTGAACGGGTGCCCGCCCTCATATATCTCCCACCCCTTGTACGGGTGCCAGCCCTCATATATATCCCACCCCTGTACAGGTGCCCGCCCTCATATATCCCACCCTTATACGGGTGCCTGCCCTCATGTATCCCACCCCTGTACGGGTGCCCGCCTTCATATATCTCCCATCCCTTGTACGGGTGCCAGTCCGTATATATCCCACCCCTGTACGGGTGCCCGCCCTCATATATCCCACCCTTGTACGGGTGCCCGCCCTCATATATCCCACCCCTCTACGGGTGCCCGCCCTCATATATCCCTCTCCTGTATGGGTGCCCACCCTCATATATCCATCCCCTGTACGGGTGCCCGCTCGCATATATCCCACCCCTGTACGGGTGCCAGCCTGCATGTATCCACACCTGTACGAGTGCCCACCCTCATATATCCCCACTCTGTACGGGTGCCCGCCCTCATAATTCCCACTCTTGTACGGGTGCCCGCCCTCATATATCCCACCCCTGTACGGGTGCCCGTCCTCATATATCCCACCCCTGTACGGGTGCCAGCCCTCATATATCCCACCCTTGTACGGGTGCCCGCCCTCATATATCCCACCCCTGTACGGGTGCCCGCCCTCATATATCTCCCACCCCTTGTACGGGTGCCAGCCCTAATATATCCCACCCCAGTACGGGTGCCCGCCCACATGTATCCCACCCCTGTACGGGTGCCCGCCCTCATATATCCCACCCCTGTGCGGGTGCCCGCCCTCATATATCCCACCCTTATACGGGTGCCTGCCCTCATATATCGACACCCTGTACGGGTGCCCGCCCTCATATATAACTCCCCTGTACGGGTGCCCACCCTCATATATCTATCCCCTGTCCGGGTGCCCGCCCTCATATATCCATCCCTTGTACAAGTGCCCGCCCTCATATATCCCACCCCTGTACGGGTGCCCGCGGTCATATATCCCACCCCTGTACGGGTGCCCGTTCTCATATATCCCACCCCTGTACGGGTGTCCGCCCGCATACATTCCTCCCCTGTACGGGTGCCCACCCTCATATATCCCACCCCTGTACGGGTGCCTGCCTGCATGCATCCACCCCTGTACGATTGCCCGCCCTCATATTTCCCACCCCTGTACGGGTGCCCGCCCTCATAATTCCCACTCCTGTACGGGTGCCCGCCCTCATATATCCCACCCCTGTACGGCTGCCCGTCCTCATATATCCCACCCCTGTACGGGTGCCCGCCCTCAAATATCCCACCCTTGTACGGGTGCCCGCCTTCATATATCCCACCCCTTTACGGGTGCCCGCCCTCATATATCCCTCGCCTGTACGGGTGCCCACCCTCATATATCCATCCCCTGACCGGGTGCCCGCCCTCATATATCCATCCCCTGTACAAGTGCCCGCCCTCATATATCCCACCCCTGTACGGGTGCCTGCCGTCATATATCCCACCCCTGTACGGGTGCCCGTTCTCATATATCCCACCCCTGTACGGGTGCCCGCCCGCATATATCCCACCCATGTACGGGTGCCCGCCCTCATATATCCCACTCCTGTACAGGTGCCCGCCTTCATATATCCCAACCCAGTACGGGTGCCAGCCCTCATATATCCCACTCCTGTACGGGCGCCCGCCCGCATAATTCCCACCCCTGTACGGGTGCCCACCCTCATATATCCCTCCACTGTACGGGTGCCTGCCGTCATATATCCCACCCTGTACGGGTGCCCGTTGTCATATATCCCACCCCTGTACGGGTGCCCGCCTTCATATATACCACCCCTGTACGTGTGCCACCCTCATACATCCCACCCGTGTACGGGTGCCTGCCCTCATATATCTCCAAACCTTTGTAAGGGTGCCAGCCCTCATATATCCCACTCCTGTATGGGTGACCGCCCTCATGTATCCCATCCCTGTACGGGTGCCCGCCCTCATATATCTCTCATCCTTTGTACGGGTGCCAGCCCTCATATATCCCACCCCTGTTTAGGTGCCCGCCCTCATATATCCCACCCTTGTACGGGTGGCCGCCCTCATATATCCCACCCTTGTACGGGCGGCCGCCCTCATATATCCCACTCTTGTACGGGTGCCCGCCCTCATATATCTTACCAATGTACGGGTGCCCGCTCTCATATATCCCTCCCCTGTACGGGTGCCCACCCTTATTTATCCCTCCCCTGTACGGGTGCCCGCCCTCATATGTCCCACCCCTTTACGGGTGCCCGCCGTCATATATCCCACCCCTGTACAGGTTCCCGCCCTCATATATCCCACCCCTTTACGGGTGCTCGCCCGCATATATCCCACCCCATGTACGGGTGCACGCTCTCATATATCCCACCTCTGTACATGTGCCCACCCTCATATATCCCACCCTGTACGCGTGCCCGCCCTCTTATAGCCCACCCCTGTACGGGTGCCCGCCCTCATATATCCCACCCCTTTACGGGTGCCCGCAGCATATATCTCACCCCTGTACAGGTGCCCGCTTCATGTATCCCACCTCTGTATGGGTGCCCGCCTGCATATGTCCCACCCTTGTACGGGTGCCCGCATGAATCCACCCCTGTATGGGTGCCCGCCCTCATATATCCCACCCCTGTACGGGTGCCCGCCCTCATAATTCCCACTCCTGTACGGGTGCCGGCCCTCATATATCCCACCCCTGTACGGGTGCCCGTCCTCATATATCCCACCCCTTTACGGGGGCCCGCCCTCATATATCCCACCCTTGTACGGGTGCCCGCCCTCATATATCCCATCCCTGTACGGGTACTGCCGCCCTCATATATCCCAATCTTGTGCGGGTGCCTACCCCCATATATCCCACCCCTGAACGGGTGCCCGCCTTCATATATCTCCCACCCCTTGTGCGGGTGCCAGCCCTCATATACATCCCACCCCTGTACAAGTGCTCGCCCTCATGTATCCCACCCCGGTACAGGAGCCCGCCCTCATATATCTCCCATCCCTCGTACGGGTGCCAGCCCTCATATATCCCACCCCTGTACGGGTGCCCGCCCTCATATATCCCACCCTTGTACGGGTGCCCGCCCTCATATATCCCACCCCTGTACGGGTGCCCGCCCTCATATATCTCCCACCCCTTGTACGGGTGCCAGCCCTAATATATCCCACCCCAGTACGGGTGCCCGCCCACATGTATCCCACCCCTGTACGGGTGCCCGCCCTCATATATCCCACCCCTGTACGGGTGCCCGCCCTCATATATCCCACCCTTGTACGGGTGCCTGCCCTCATATATCGACACCCTGTACGGGTGCCCGCCCTCATATATCCCTCCCCTGTACGGGTGCCCGCCCTCATATATCCCACCCCTGTACGGGTGCCCGCCCTCATATATCCCACCCTTGTACGGGTGCCCGCCCTCATATATCCCACCCCTGTACGGGTGCCCGCCCTCATATATCCCACCCCTGTACGGGTGCCCGTTCTCATATATCCCACCCCTGTACGGGTGCCCGCCCGCATACATCCCTCCCCTGTACGGGTGCCCACCCTCATATATCCCACCCCTGTACGGGTGCCTGCCTGCATGCATCCACCCCTGTACGATTGCCCGCCCTCATATATCCCACCCCTGTACGGGTGCCCGCCCTCATATATCCCACTCCTGTACGGGTGCCCGCCCTCATATATCCCACCCCTGTACGGGTGCCCGCCCTCATATATCCCACCCCTGTACGGGTGCCCGCCCTCATATATCCCACCCTTGTACGGGTGCCCGCCCTCATATATCCCACCCCTGTACGGGTGCCCGCCCTCATATATCCCTCCCCTGTACGGGTGCCCACCCTCATATATCCATCCCCTGTACGGGTGCCCGCCCTCATATATCCCACCCCTGTACGAGTGCCCGCCCTCATATATCCCACCCCTGTACGGGTGCCCGCCGTCATATATCCCACCCCTGTACGGGTGCCCGTTCTCATATATCCCACCCCTGTACGGGTGCCCGCCCGCATATATCCCACCCATGTACGGGTGCCCGCCCTCATATATCCCACTCCTGTACAGGTGCCCGCCCTTCATATATCCCAACCCAGTACGGGTGCCAGCCCTCATATATCCCACCCCTGTACGGGTGCCCGCCCGCATAATCCCACCCCTGTACGGGTGCCCGCCCTCATATATCCCACCACTGTACGGGTGCCTGCCGTCATATATCCCACCCTGTACGGGTGCCCGTTGTCATATATCCCACCCCTGTACGGGTGCCCGCCTTCATATATCCCACCCCTGTACGGGTGCCACCCTCATACATCCCACCCCTGTACGGGTGCCCGCCCTCATATATCTCCAAACCCTTTGTACGGGTGCCAGCCCTCATATATCCCACCCCTGTATGGGTGCCCGCCCTCATATATCCCATCCCTGTACGGGTGCCCGCCCTCATATATCGCACCCTTGTACGGGTGCCAGCCCTCATATATCCCACCCCTGTACGGGTGTCCGCCCTCATATATCCCACCCTTGTACGGGTGGCCGCCCTCATATATCCCACCCTTGTACGGGTGCCCGCTCTCATATATCCCTCCCTTGTACGGGTGCCCGCCCTCATATATCCCTCCCCTGTACGGGTGCCCGCCCTCATATATCCCTCCCCTGTACGGGTGCCCGCCCATATATTATCCCACCCCTGTACGGGTGCCCGCCCTCATATATCCCACCCCTTTACGGGTGCCCGCCGTCATATATACCACCCCTGTACAGGTGCCCGCCCTCATATATCCCACCCCTTTACGGGTGCTCGGCTGCATATATCCCACCCCATGTACGGGTGCCCGCCCTCATATATCCCACCCCTGTACGGGTGCCCGCCCTCATATATCCCACCCTGTACGGGTGCCCGCCGTCATATATCCCACCCCAGTACGGGTGCCCGCCCTCTTATATCCCACCCCTGTACGGGTGCCCGCCCTCATATATCCCACCTCTGTACAGGTGCCCGCAGCATATATCCCACCCCTGTACAGGTGCCCGCCCTCATATATCCCACCCCTGTACGGGTGCCCGCCTCATATGTCCCACCCCTTGTACGGGTGCCCGCATCATATATCCCACCCCTGTACGGGTGCCCGCCCTCATATATCCCACCCCTGTACGGGTGCCCGCCCTCATATATCCCACTCCTGTACGGGTGCCGGCCCTCATATATCCCACCCCTGTACGGGTGCCCGCCCTCATATATCCCACCCCTTTACGGGTGCCCGCCCTCATATATCCCACCCTTGTACGGGTGCCCGCCCTCATATATCCCACCCCTGTACGGGTGCCCGCCCTCATATATCCCACCCTTGTACGGGTGCCTACCCTCATATATCCCACCCCTGTACGGGTGCCCGCCCTCATATATCCCACCACCCCACCCCTGTACGGGTGCCAGCCCTCATATATCCCACCCCTGTACGGGTGCCCGCCCTCATATATCCCACCCCTGTACGGGTGCCCGCCCTCATATATCTCCCACCCCTTGTACGGGTGCCAGCCCTCATATATCCCACCCCTGTACGGGTGCCCGCCCTCATATATCCCACCCTTGTACGGGTGCCCGCCCTCATATATCCCACCCCAGTACGGGTGCCCGCCCTCATATATCCCTCCCTGTACGGGTGCCCGCCCTCATATATCCCACCCCTGTACGGGTGCCCGCCCGCATATATCCCACCCCTTGTACGGGTGCCCGCCCTCATATATCCCACCCCTGTACGGGTGCCCGCCCTCATATATCCCACCCTTGTACGGGTGCCCGCCCTCATATATCCCACCCCTGTACGGGTGCCCGCCCTCATATATCCCACCCCTGTACGGGTGCCCGCCCTCATATATCCCACCCCTGTACGGGTGCCCGCCCTCATATATCCCACCCCTGTACGGGTGCCCGCCCTCATATATCCCACCCCTGTACGGGTGCCCGCCCTCATATATCCCACCCTTGTACGGGTGCCCGCCCTCATATATCCCACCCCTGTACGGGTGCCCGCCCTCATATATCCCACCCCTGTACGGGTGCCCGCCCTCATATATCCCACCCCTGTACGGGTGCCCGCCCTCATATATCCCACCCCTGTACGGGTGCCCGCCCTCATATATCCCACCCCTGTACGGGTGCCCGCCCTCATATATCCCACCTCTGTACGGGTGCCCGCCCTCATATATCCCACCCCTGTACGGGTGCCCGCCCTCATATATCTCCCACCCCTTGTACGGGTGCCAGCCCTCATATATCCCACCCCTGTACGGGTGCCCGCCCTCATATATCCCACCCCTGTACGGGTGCCCGCCCTCATATATCCCACCCCTGTACGGGTGCCCGCCCTCATATATCCCACCCCTGTACGGGTGCCCGCCCTCATATATCCCACCCTTGTACGGGTGCCCGCCCTCATATATCCCACCCCTGTACGGGTGCCCGCCCTCATATATCCCACCCCTGTACGGGTGCCCGCCCTCATATATCCCACCCCTGTACGGGTGCCCGCCCTCATATTTCCCACCCCTGTACGGGTGCCCGCCCTCATATATCCCACCCCTGTACGGGTGCCCGCCCTCATATATCCCACCCCTGTACGGGTGCCCGCCCTCATATATCCCACCCCTGTACGGGTGCCCGCCCTCATATATCCCACCCCTGTACGGGTGCCCGCCCTCATATATCCCACCCCTTGTACGGGTGCCCGCCCTCATATATCCCACCCCAGTACGGGTGCCCGCCCTCATATATCCCACCCCTGTACGGGTGCCCGCCCTCATATATCCCACCCCTTGTACGGGTGCCCGCCCTCATATATCCCACCCCTGTACGGGTGCCCGCCCTCATATATCCCACCCTTGTACGGGTGCCCGCCCTCATATATCCCACCCCTGTACGGGTGCCCGCCCTCATATATCCCACCCCTGTACGGGTGCCCGCCCTCATATATCCCACCCCTGTACGGGTGCCCGCCCTCATATATCCCACCCATGTATGGGTGCCCGCCCTCATATATCCCACCCCTGTACGGGTGCCCGCCCTCATATATCCCACCCCTGTACGGGTGCCCGCCCTCATATCTCCCACCCCTTGTACGGGTGCCCGCCCTCATATATCCCACCCCTGTACGGGTGCCCGCCCTCATATATCCCACCCCTGTGTACGGGTGCCCGCCCTCATATATCCCACCCCTGTACGTGTGCCCGCCCTCATATATCCCACCCCTCACGGGTATCCTCATATATCCCCCCCCTTTTACGGGTGCCCGCCCTCATATATCCCACCCCTGTACGGGTGCCCGCCCTCATATATCCCACCCCTGTACGGGTGCCAGCCCTCATATATCCCACTCCTGTACAGGTGCCCGCCACCATATATCCCACCCCTGTACGGGTCCCCACCCTCATATATCCCTCCCCTGTACGGGTGCCCGCCCTCATATATCCCACCCTGTACGGGTGCCCGCCCTCATATATCCCACCCCTGTACGGGTGCCCGCCTTCATATATCCCACCCCTGTACGTGTTCCCGTCCTCATATATCCACCCCCCTTTACGAGTGCCCGCCTTCATATATCCCACCCCTGTACGGGTGCCCGCCCTCATATATCCCACCCCTGTACGGGTGCCCGCCCTCATATATCCCACCCCTGTACGGGTGCCCGCCCTCATATATCCCACCCCTGTACGGGTGCCCGCCCTCATGTATCCCACCCCTGTACGGAGTGCCCGCCCTCATATATCCCACCCCTGTACCCCTTGTACGGGTGCCCGCCCTCATATATCCCATCCCTTGTACGGGTGCCAGCCCTCATATATCCCACCCCTGTACGGGTGCCCGCCCTCATATATCCCACCCCTGTACGGGTGCCCGCCCTCATATATCCCACCCCTGTACGGGTGCCCGCCCTCATATATCCCACCCTTGTACGGGTGCCCGCCCTCATATATCCCACCCCTGTACGGGTGCCCGCCCTCATATATCCCACCCCTGTACGGGTGCCCGCCCTCATATATCCCACCCTTGTACGGGTGCCCGCCCTCATATATCCCACCCCTGTACGGGTGCCCGCCCTCATATATCCCACCCCTGTACGGGTGCCCGCCCTCATATATCCCACCCCTGTACGGGTGCCCGCCCTCATATATCCCACCCCTGTACGGGTGCCCGCCCTCATATATCCCACCCCTGTACGGGTGCCCGCCCTCATATATCCCACCCCTGTACGGGTGCCCGCCCTCATATATCCCACCCCTGTACGGGTGCCCGCCCTCATATATCCCACCCCTGTACGGGTGCCCGCCCTCATATATCCCACCCCTGTACGGGTGCCCGCCCTCATATATCCCACCCCTGTACGGGTGCCCGCCCTCATATATCCCACCCTGTACGGGTGCCCGCCCTCATATATCCCACCCATGTACGGGTGCCCGCCCTCATATATCCCACCCCTGTACGGGTGCCCGCCCTCATATATCCCACCCCTGTACGGGTGCCCGCCCTCATATATCCCACCCCTGTACGGGTGCCCACCCTCATATATCCCACCCCATTACGGGTGCCCGCCCCTCAAATATCCCACCCCTGTACGGGTGCCCGCCCTCATATATCCCACCCCTGTACGGGTGCCCGCCCTCATATATCCCACCCCTGTACGGGTGCCCGCCCTCATATATCCCACCCCTGTACGGGTGCCCGCCCTCATATATCCCACCCCTGTACGGGTGCCCGCCCTCATATATCCCACCCCTGTACGGGTGCCCTCCCTCATATATCCCACCCCTGTACGGGTGCCCGCCCTCATATATCCCACCCCTGTACGGGTGCCCGCCCTCATATATCCCACCCCTTTACGGGTGCCCGCCCTCATATATCCCACCCCTGTACGGGTGCCCGCCCTCATATATCCCACCCCTGTACGGGTGCCCGCCCTCATATATCCCACCCCTGTACGGGTGCCCGCCCTCATATATCGCACCCCTGTACGGGTGCCCGCCCTCATATATCCCACCCCTGTACGGGTGCCCGCCCTCATATATCCCACCCCTGTACGGGTGCCCGCCCTCATATATCCCACCCCTGTACGGGTGCCCGCCCTCATATATCCCACCCCTGTACGGGTGCCCGCCCTCATATATCCCACCCCTGTACGGGTGCCCGCCCTCATATATCCCACCCCTGTACGGGTGCCCGCCCTCATATATCCCACCCCTGTACGGGTGCCCGCCCTCATATATCCCACCCCTGTACGGGTGCCCGCCCTCATATATCCCACCCCTGTACGGGTGCCCGCCCTCATATATCAACCACCCTTTGTACGGGTGCCCGCCCATCCCTTGACGGTTGCATATATCCCACCCTTGTACGGGTGCCCGCCCTCATATATCCCACCCCTGTACGGGTGCCCCGCCCTCATATATCCCACCCCTGTACGGGTGCCCGCCCTCATATATCCCACCCCTGTACGGGTGCCCGCCCTCATATATCCCTCCCCTGTACGGGTGCCCACCCTCATATATCCCTCCCCTGTACGGGTGCCCGCCCTCATATATCCCACCCCTTTACGGGTGCCCGCCGTCATATATCCCACCCCTGTACGGGTGCCCGCCCTCATATATCCCACCCCTTTACGGGTGCTCGCCCGCATATATCCCACCCCTGTACGGGTGCACGCTCTCATATATCCCACCCCTGTACGGGTGCCCGCCCTCATATATCCCACCCCTGTACGGGTGCCCGCCCTCATATATCCCACCCCTGTACGGGTGCCCGCCCTCATATATCCCACCCCTGTACGGGTGCCCGCCCTCATATATCCCACCCTTGTACGGGTGCCCGCCCTCATATATCCCATCCCTGTACGGGTGCCGCCCTCATATATCCCAATCTTGTACGGGTGCCTGCCCACATATATCCCACCCCCTGTACGGGTGCCCGCCCTCATATATCCCACCCCTTGTACGGGTGCCCGCCCTCATATATCCCACCCCTGTACGGGTGCCCGCCCTCATATATCCCACCCATGTACGGGTGCCCGCCCTCATATATCTCCCATCCCTGTACGGTACGTGCCAGCCCTCATATATCCCACCCCTGTACGGGTGCCCGCCCTCATATATCCCACCCCTGTACTGGTGCCCGCCCTCATATATCCCACCCTTGTACGGTTGCCAGCCCTCATATATCCCACCCCTGTACGGGTGCCCGCCCTCATATATCCCACCCCTGTACGGGTGCCCGCCCTCATATATCCCACCCCTGTACGGGTGCCCGCCCTCATATATCCCACCCCAGTACGGGTGCCCGCCCTCATATATCCCACCCGTGTACGGGTGCCCGCCCTCATATATCCCACCCCTGTACGGGTGCCCGCCCCTCATATATCCCACCCCTGTACGGGTGCCCGCCCTCATATATCCCACCCCTGTACGGGTGCCCGCCCTCATATATCCCACCCCTGTACGGGTGCCCGCCCTCATATATCCCACCCCTGTACGGGTGCCCGCCCTCATATATCCCACCCCTGTACGGGTGCCTGCCCTCATATATCCCACCCCTGTACGGGTGCCCGCCCTCATATATCCCACCCCTGTACGGGTGCCCGCCCTTCATATATCCCCACCCCTGTACGGGTGCCCGCCCTCATATATCCCCCCCTGTACGGGTGCCCGCCCTCATATATCCCACCCCTGTACGGGTGCCCCGCCCTCATATATCCCCCCCCTGTACGGGTGCCCGCCCTCATATATCCCACCCCTATATCCCACCCATGTACGGGTGCCCGCCCTCATATATCCCCACCCCTGTACGGGTGCCCGCCCTCATATATCCCACCCCTGTACGGGTGCCCGCCCTCATATATCCCACCCCTGTACGGGTGCCCGCCCTCATATATCCCACCCCTGTACGGGTGCCCGCCCCTCATATATCCACACCCCTGTACGGGTGCCCGCCCTCATATATCCCACCCCTGTACGGGTGCCCGCCTTCATATATCCCACCCCTGTACGGGTGCCCGCCCTCATATATCCCACCCCTGTACGGGTGCCCGCCCCTCATATATCCCACCCCTGTACGGGTGCCCGCCTCATATATCCCACCCCTGTACGGGTGCCCGCCCTCATATATCCCACCCCTGTACGGGTGCCCGCCGTCATATATCCCACCCCTGTACGGGTGCCCGCCCTCATATATCCCCACCCCTTGTACGGGTGCCCGCCCTCATATATCCCACCCCTGTACGGGTGCCCGCCCTCATATATCCCACCCCCGCACACCTGTACGGGTGCCCGCCCTCATATATCCCACCCTTGTACGGGTGCCCGCCCTCATCTATCCCACCCCTGTACGGGTGCCCGCCCTCATATATCCCACCCCTGTACGGGTGCCCGCCCTCATTTATCCCACCCCTGTACGGGTGCCCGCCCTCATATATCCCAACCCCTGTACGGGTGCCCGCCCTCATATATCCCACCCCCTTTACGGGTGCCCGCCCTCATATATCCCACCCTTGTACGGGTGCCCGCCCTCATATATCCCACCCCTGTACGGGTGCCCGCCCTCATATATCCCACCCCCCCCCCCCCCTGTACGGGTGCCCGCCCTCATATATCCCACCCCTGTACGGGTGCCCGCCCTCATATATCCCACCCCACTACGGGTGCCCGCCCTCATATATCCCACCCCTGTACGGGTGCCCGCCCTCATATATCCCACCCCTCTACGGGTGCCCGCCCTCATATATCCCACCCCCCCCTGTACGGGTGCCCGCCCTCATATATCCCACCCCTGTACGGGTGCCCGCCCCTCATATATCCCACCCCTGTACGGGTGCCCGCCATCATATATCCCACCCCGCCCTGTACATACCCCCTGTACGGTGCCCGCCTTCATATATCCCACCCCTGTACGGGTGCCCGCCCTCATATATCCCACCCCTGTACGGGTGCCCGCCCGCATATATCCCCACCCCTGTACGGGTGCACGCCTTCATATATCCCACCCCTGTACGGGTGCCCGCCCTCATATATCCCACCCCTGTACGGGTGCCCGCCCTCATATATCCCACCCCTGTACGGGTGCCCGCCCCTCATATATCCCACCCTGTACGGGTGCCCGCCCTCATATATACCACCCTTGTACGGGTGCCCGCCCGCATATATCCCACCCATGTACGGGTGCCCGCCCTCATATATCCCACTCCTGTACAGGTGCCCGCCTTCATATATCCCACCCCTGTACGGGTGCCCGACTTCATATATACAACCCCTGTACGGGTGCTCGCCCTAATATATCTCCCACCCCTTGTAAGGGTGCCAGCCCTCATATATCCCACCCCTGTACGGGTGCCCGCCCTCATGTATCCCACCCCTGTACGGGTGCCCGCCCTCATATATCTCCCACCCCTTGTACGGGTGCCAGCCCTCATATATCCCACCCCTGTACGGGTGCCCGCCCTCATATATCCCACCCCTGTACGGGTGCCCGCCCTCATATATCCCACCCCTTTAAGGGTGCCCGCCCTCATATATCCCACCCCTGTACGGGTGCCCGCCCTCATATATCCCACCCCTGTACGGGTGCCCGCCCTCATATATCCCACCCCTGTACGGGTGCCCGCCCTCATATATCCCACCCCTGAACGGGTGCCCGCCCTCATATATCCCACCCCTGTACGGGTGCCCGCCCTCACATATCCCACCCCTGTACGGGTGCCCGCCCTCATATATCCCACCCTTGTACGGGTGTCCGCCATCATATATCCCACCCCAGTACGGGTGCCCGCCCTCATGTATCCCACCCCTGTACGGGTGCCCGTCCTCA
>NW_025565984.1:0-10674 GCF_020424385.1 Procambarus clarkii | reverse complement strand
TTGGTCGACGTCATACCTATGTACTTACATTGAAGGTTACATCCTTCGTGGGGGCAAGTGTACATGTATACAACGCTTGACTGCTGCAGAGGGTTCTCCGTCGGCTTCGGGCTGTTTTTGATAAGGAGTTCGGAAGTCTTCTTGGTTTTGTAGAATATTATCAGGTTTATGTTTTGGTTAGGAGTAGTGCTTTTTACTCCTTTACGGATTATTTCTTTCATTATTCTTTCCTCTTTTATATGTTCACTGTGCATGGTTGATTTGTAATATAATTTTATTGGGGGTGTTGTGGTTTCTGTTCTAGGTTCTGAATTATACCAACGGTCCAAGTGTCTTCTTATAGCAGCGTTTATTTCCGCGTTGCTATATCCGTTGTTCACCAATACCTGAGTTACTCTTTCAAACTCTCTACTCACGTTGCTCCATTCAGAGCTGTGGGTAAGCGCTCGACGAATATAAGCATTGAGAACACTGACTTTGTATCTTGGGGGCACTCACTTCTACCGTTCAGGCATAATCCTATGTTGGGGGCTTGGTATATACGTTGGTGCTTAAGAGGTTCCTGTTTTTGTTATTAGTACATCCAAGAATGGCAGACTGTTATTTTCACTATTTTCATGTGTAAATCGGAGTACTGACTCTCTCTCTAGGTGTCTTTTTAGGTCAATTAGTTCATCTGAGTCTTTTACTATTACGAATATGTCATCTACATAACGGCAGTATACAGTTGGTTTTTGTCTTCTACTGAAGACCCTATCTTCGATGGTTCCCATATAAAAATTAGCAAATAAAACTCCTAAGGGGGAGCCCATTGCTACTCCGTCTATTTGTAAATACATGTCTCCTTGTGGACTGATGAAAGGGGCTTCCTTTGTACATGCTTCGAGAAGACTTTTCAAGTGTGGCTCAGGTATGTCTAATTTGGGGGTGCTCTCGTCTCTGTATACTCTGTCCAGTATCATTCCTATGGTTGTGTCGACTGGGACGTTGGTAAATAGGGATTCAACGTCCAGGGAAGCGATGATTCCATCGGGCTGGGTAGATTTGATCAATTCTAGGAAATCTGCTGATGATTGTAGACTAAACTTACTTGGAGTGTATGGAGTTAGGAGTTCATTGAGTTTCTTTGCCAGGTGATAAGTTGGGGTTGGTATTTGGCTGATTATAGGGCGTAGTGGGTTACCTGGTTTATGCGTCTTAACATTGCCGTAGGCATATCCTAAGCCATAGTCGCCTTGAAGTTTATTGAAATGCACACTACCTTTCTTTGCGTTGATTGCTGTAATTGTTTTGTTTACTTTCTGCTTAAGGTCTTCTACGGGGTTCCTCGTGATTCGTTGAAATTTGGAGTCGTCACTTAGGATATCGCTAATTTTGTTCATGTATTCATGGGTAGGAATCAATACATATGCTGCTGTTTTGTCGGCTTTTCTTATTGTTACGTATCTTATTGTAAAAAAAAAAAAAAAAATCTGAAAGACGTAAGAAAGATATATATATATATATATATATATATATATATATATATATATATATATATATATATATATATATATATATATATACATATATATATGACAATGTCAGACCACGGAGGAAAAATGAAAAAGGAATTTCCTCAAGTACTTTCGAATATTAATACATCTTCAGAAGGAATGAAGTGGAAGGATTTCTACTCCTTCTGAAGATGTATTAATATACGAAAGTACTTAAGCAAATTCCTGTTTCATTTTTCCTCTGTGGTCTGACATTGTCACATTTTTAATCACGTGTTTATTTTTGTGATACACACACACACACACACTTGAGAGGCGGGACCAAAGAGCCAAAGCTCAACCCTTACAAGCACAATTATGTGAGTACACACACACACACACACATACACACACACACACACACACACACACACACACACATACATACATATATATATATATATATATATATATATATATATATATATATATATATATATATATATATATATATATATATATATATTGGTGTATACTGGCAGCAGGTTTTCTTTCAAACATGTTCCATTGAATATGACCGCATATTCTGTATTTATTATTTTCTGGTTTAGGGCTTCTATCCCTCTAACTATTTTCTTAGCATCAGGGCTTAGCTGAAATAGGAGTTCTCCAAAACTCACTTAATCGTTTGATGACTACGTTCAAGAGAATCCTGTGAAGCAGGATGATAGGGGCTGGACAATAGCTGAGTGATGTTGAACTCTTCCAGTGTCTTCTTGAGGAGATCACTGGTGAAGTTGGTGCCACAGTCACTTTGAACCTCCCGTGGAAATCCGTATTGGGTAAAGATCTTCAATAGTTGTTTTACCACTGTAGCAGCCGTAATGTTCTTTACAGGAACTGCTATGGGGAATCTGGTGGTTGGACACAGGATGGTTAGTATATAAGCGTTGCCAGAACTGGTCCAGGGTAAAGGACCAACACAGTCTATGATGAGTCTGTGGAAAGGTTCCGCAGGCACCAGGATGGGAATTAACGGAGCCTTGGGAATCGGGATGTTAGGTTTCACTGCCATATATGACACTGTTGCACGTAACTTTTGACGTCTTTAACCATACCTGGCCAGTATTAGTCTTGTCTGATTCCGTGATAGGTTTTGTTGAAACCATAGTGAGAAAGTGCTCCGTGGGCCAGGAGTTGAATATCGGGCCGTAGGCTGGTGGGAATCACTAGTTGTTCGACATATGCCAATCGTCATCCTCCGTCAGCTTACTGGGTCTGTACCTGCGGTAGAGCAACTGATTCTCTAGGAAGAACTCAGGGATACTGTCAGGTTGAGTCTCAGCCTGGAAGAATAAGGTGTTAATGAAGGATCCTCCCTCTGTAAATTATGGAACTCCAACATAGTAAGATTCTGTGGTAGGTTCTGATGGTCTTGAGGGACAGCGGTTGCAGTAGAATCAGCTGGTTGCGGGCGTGCAGCTTGTGCAAGGGTGGTACCCAAAACCGGAGGAGAAGCTTCATCACTTTCTTGGACCTCTGCTGAAACATACTTTAAGATGGGGTTGTCCACTACAGAGTCACATACCTGGAGTTTGTCCATGATGATCAGGTAGGAAGGTTGCAGATCTTCGACCAAGTCATTGCCCAGGAGAAGTTGCACAACAGATATGGGAAAAGGCTTTTCCCTGATGGCGACTTGGACTTCACCGGTCACGAAAGGACAATCCAGGTGGACTCTAGCGAGTGGATACGGAGTGGTAGCAGCGAGGTCAGTGATAAGGACGGTTTCCCCGGTGTAGGCACAGCCGATTTCAATATTATTGACTGAAGAGCTGCTGTGTCCCTCAAGATCTTCAATTTGAAACGTCCCTCCGAATCTGTACTGTTTGCAGAGACAGTTCCAGGATACAGGTGTTTGCTGAAGAGTGAAAGATCATTAACAGGAACACCATCATTCATCACAGGCTTACCGGACTTTGGAGGAGTCGGTTTGGGTTTAGGAGTTTCACTATAGCCTTTGTATGGAGCTTTTCCACATTTATCTATGGTATGTCCATAGAGCTTGCAATACTTACAATACAATTGGGAGCTCGCTTGATCGGTACTCACTTTGTCATAACTATACGAAGACTTCTTACTGGAAGGTGGGTCTGGTGATAGCCGGTGTATGAGGCTGAGGGTGTCAGCCGACTTCGCACATCTGACGTAGTCGGTTTCTTCTTTGTCTGCTAAATATAAACGGATGGAAGGGGGCAGCACGTCTAAAGAATTCCTCAACTAGAATGAGGTTGACGAGTTCTGAAAATGTAGAGACATGTGCTGCCTCCAGCCATTTCATGAAATATCTTTTCTTTGTATTGGCAAATTCTAAAAAGGTGGTGGTTCTTGCCTTTAGATAATCACGGAATTTTCGTCTGTAGCTTTCGGTGGAGAGAAGGTAGGAGTCTAAAACTGCTTGCTTCAGGGTCTGGTAGTCATTCTCAGACGTTAAGGTACTGAGAGTAACCGCAGCTCTACCTGTGAGATGTACTCGGAGAAGTGTAGACCAATGATCTTCTGGCCATTTAAGTTTGTCAGCTAGGACCTCAAAAGTAGTAAAAAATACATCGACTTCTGACTCAATGAATGGTGGCATTAACTTACTTGCATGGGAGACATTAAAACTTACGGGACGACTAGCGGTAGTTTGTTGGCGCTGAGTGTGGTGTGTAGTTTCCAAGGTGAGTTCTTGTCGATGATATGCTAGAACACTCTCAGCTTGCTGTTTACTGTGCTCACGTTGCATCTCCAGGTGAAGTTTTCTTGCTTCAAGCTGTTCCCTCTTCCGCTCACGGTGTAGGGCAGCCTCACGTTCCTGTTCTTCTTTCTTTAGGGCAGCTTCACGTTCTCTTTGTTGTAGAGCTTCTTTCTCATATGCAGCTTGTTCTTGCAGTTGGACACACTTTAGGGCAGCCTCTCCTTCCTGTATCTGGAGAGCTTCTTTTTGTTGTTCCTGCTCGATTTTCGCTAGTTCGAGCTTCAACTTCATAGCTGCCAGAGTATGTTTATCTGCAATAGAATAGTTTTTGTGAGCTTCAGAGTCTATAATTCCTTCATCTAAGAGGTGATCCAAGATAATATTGTGCAAGTCATTTTTGTTGGCTCCAGGGGGAACATCTAGTTGATACTCGTGTGCAAGAGTTTGTAATTCGGTCCTCTTGGCATGACTTAAGTTCCTTACTTCACTTGCTGGATCATTACGAAATGCTGAGAGACGAAACATTTTGAAATAGCAAATAAGTGTACAACGAATATACTTGTGATATTGTAAGTGTCAGTAACAGGATGACGTGGCAACTGGTAACTATCTGTGGAATTTTAATCATTAACAATTAACGTTAATATTAGTATAATAAATGATTAGTCAATCAAAATCGAAGGAAATCTTGTACCCGGTACTCAATGTAAGAGAATAAAGGCAAGAAAATCCTACTAAATAAATGAAACCGATAGTTTCGAAAAGACAAATGAAACTTTTAATTGTTTCAAAAGTGAAAGGTAGTCCAAGAATGTAGGGATACCTTGCCGAGTCTCTATAGGACAGAAGCAAGGGTTTTCCTACTTTAATTATAATCATGTCTCTGGTCACTCTTAAGGTGAGTCGTGTCTCTGGTCACTGTTAAGGTGAGTCATGTCTCTGGTCACTGTTAAGGTGAGTCATGTCTCTGGTCACATATGTCAAGCATAATGCTCCGCCAAACGCTCTTGATGCTGGACATAATGCTCCGCCGACCGCTATTGATGCTGGACATAATACTCCGCCAATTGCTCCTGATGCTGGATATAATGCTCCGCCGACCACTCCTGATGCTGGACATAATGCTCCGCCGACCACTCCTGATGCTGGACATAATGCTCCGCCGACCACTCCTGATGCTGGACATAATGCTCCGCCGACCACTCCTGATGCTGGACATAATGCTCCGCCGACCACTCCTGATGCTGGACATAATGCTCCGCCGACCGCTCCTGATGCTGGACATAATGCTCCGCCGACCACTCTTGATGCTGGACATAATGCTCCGCTGACCACTTCTAATGCTGGACATAATGCTCCGCCGACCGCTCTTGATGCTGGACATAATGGTCCGCCACCGCTCTTGATGCTGGACATAATGCTCCGCCGACCACTCTTGATGCTGGACATAATGCTCCGCCGACCACTTCTGATGCTGGACATAATGCTCCGCCGACCACTCTTGATGCGGACATAATGCTCCGCCGACCACTCTTGATGCTGGACATAATGCTCCGCCGACCACTCTTGATGCTGGACATAATGCTCCGCCGGCCGCTACTGATGCTGGACATAATGCTCCGCCGACCACTCTTGATGCTGGACATAATGCTCCGCCGACCACTCCTGATGCTGGACATAATGCTCCGCCGACCGCTCCTGATGCTGGACATAATGCTCCGCCGACCACTTCTGATGCTGGACATAATGCTCCGCCGACCGCTACTGACGCTGGACATAATGCTCCGCCGACCGCTACTGACGCTGGACATAATGCTCCGCCGACCACTCTTGATGCTGGACATAATGCTCCGCCGACCACTCCTGATGCTGGACATAATGCTCCGCCGACCACTCTTGATGCTGGACATAATGCTCCGCCGGCCGCTACTGATGCTGGACATAATGCTCCGCCGACCACTCTTGATGCTGGACATAATGCTCCGCCGACCACTCTTGATGCTGGACATAATGCTCCGCCGACCACTCTTGATGCTGGACATAATGCTCCGCCGACCACTCTTGATGCTGGACATAATGCTCCGCCGGCCGCTCCTGATGCTGGACATAATGCTCCGCCGACCGCTACTGACGCTGGACATAATGCTCCGCCGACCACTCTTGATGCTGGACATAATGCTCCGCCGGCCGCTACTGACGCTGGACATAATGCTCCGCCGACCACTCTTGATGCTGGACATAATGCTCCGCCGACCACTCCTGATGCTGGACATAATGCTCCGCCGACCGCTACTGATGGACATAATGCTCCGTCGACCGCTACTGACGCTGGACATAATGCTCCGCCGACCACTCCTGATGCTGGACATTTATATTTACGTTAATTTATATACTTCGATAGCAATTTGTATAATGTTAAGTGGACTGTATTTCTGCAATAATCTCAATCTCACAAATCGATCCTCTTCACATTAGGGGGGTTTATTAGTTTATATATATGCAGCCAATCAAACTACAGAATTAACTACATACATTGAAGAGGTTCCTTATCTTATAGTACAGCAGGTTAGTCCACCAGGTATAACTAGGGTGTAGACACCAAATTATCCTCTTTGAGGTAGCTTCCATTACCCAGTAACTGGTGCACAAAATCTTGCATCCTCGTCTTGACCTGTCAAAAGGGCGCTAGCTGAGAAGCCAGAAACCTAGTATATGACAGGTATTTCAGAGAAACATTGTACATGGAACAATAAAGACCTGGCTTAATTACCTTTTGTTTGAGGCTTCCACGTGCTCTAACCGGATCACCCTATATCCTGACATTAATGGCCATAAATGAATGATAAACGGGTTTTGGATAGACACTTAACATGAATTTGTAGACAGCGTGTTGAAAATGGTACACCTTTGGTTTCCATAACACTACGTCCAAGTAGAATTAACAGGAGCCGTATTTGCTCCCGTGTGCCTCTGGTCTAGTATCAACAATGGCTGTTTAACACTCCATACTATTGACGTTACTGGCCGACATTGTCCAGATATGATAGGAGCCGAATTTGCTCCACACATCTCGGAGGTGACACAACAATGGCTGCCCTCCTTCCTCCCTCTCTGACGCCTGGCTTACATTGTCCACATGTCAGAAAGTGATAGAAGGGTCACATTTACTCTACTTTAATATTGATAATTAAGTTAATTTATATAAGATGTTTTATGATGGTAAAGTCCAAAGACTAATGTATTTAAGAATAATTCCCACCATAATAGGTGGAGAATATAATAGTATGTGGTGATGATATCCCATTTTCTATAGACGGTAATTCCACTACAAGTTACGTTTTCTATGGGTAACTTGTTTATACAATACAGCTATTATCTGTATGATTATTAAATGGTGTCGGATTTTCCGACATAATTCCCCAGGGGGCTGCTCACGGGTCGAAGTCCTATTAGAACAGACGAACACCGATACTCCTCCTTCGAATTATTACATTAATTTGATGTTAGTAGTTAGTAATCACACATTTGTGTGTCTGTTCGTACAGGACGGATGTCCCGTACTAGAGTTGCAGGGGTTAGAAGTCTAATGCAATTTCATTTCCCTGTCAACTCTTGAAAGGCTAATATTCAAGCCTTATTACATATTATTTAACCCAGAAGACTGGATGTGATCAAGTACTACAGTCAAGTATGATTCAGGGACTGCAGTGAGATCAGTGACATTAGATATAACTTGAAGTTTCTTCAGGTAACTGGTCACTGATATATAAACACTGAGGCCCATGGAATACATCTTGATTAAATAATAAATGTATCAAATCAGTCATCAGATTTATTGGGGTTTAATTTAGTTAATTGATTCAGAAGATTGAATAGCTCATCATTAAAGTAAAGTATAGTTCTGAGACTGCAGTGGGTTCAGTGACATTGGTCGCAGTGACTTGTAGCTGTTTTAGGCTACTGTTCACTGATTTGCCACTGAGGCCTCATGAACTCATCTTCAGCTTTAAATGATGATACTAACATCAACTTCTGTTACTATAGTCAGCTGTAATCTCCTTAGTATAATGCTACTGGAGAAATATAATCAGCTGACAAATTTAGATTTCTATTGGTATTGTTTATCTGCAGGCATAGGTCTCCTCAGGCTTGATACTGGGCCTGAGAGTAATTTACCTCCTGCAGAGTTTAACATGGTTATACCCTGATATTTAGTAGGGCTACCGATGAATCGATGACAATAGTCTGTCCCTACAAGGAGACCGAAGTCGGTGAGGTGATCAGACTTAATATTATCTGCCAATTTTATTCCTCTATTTCTCAGGAATTTGGCTGTTGCTCTCAGACCTTGAACTTGTAGGTTTACGGGTATTTTGTCCACCACAATGGCTTGTACTCGAAAGACGTACCTGCCTAAACGTACTGATGGTTGTACCACCTGGTAGACTTGAGGTCCTGCATCTGTTACAAACCCTGAGATGTTGAATGACGTCTGGGCTACAGGCCTTAATTGTAGTTCATCTGCCAACTTTTTAGTGATATATGTTCTTTGGGATCCTTGGTCAAACAACCCACGGGTATGGACCTTGGCCCTCTTATTCAGGATGGTAATTTGGGCAGTAGGCAAAGTCGTATTACCTTTAGACTTTGCCGATTGGACACTCTTTGTTTGTTGCACCTTGCAGTACTGTACTGTGGTGGGAATGCTATCTTCCACCTTGGGTCTTGAATACGTTAATTTCGTATATTTGCACAGTGCTGCATGGTGTCTACCTCTTCTACACCTGTTACAGGTGTTGAATTGGGTATCACAATAGTCTATGTTGTGTGACTTGAGACACCTTGCACATCTCCCTAATTCCTGGAGTCGCTCCATACGAGTGTCTCTGGTTGGATAATTAGCACAACGGTATGTTGAATGTTTCTTTTTGCAGAACATACATGTCCCCCAGCCTACTGCACGTTTGGAAGTTACCGGTTTGGGTGAACTAGTAACAGTAGGCTTGGAGGATTCTGCTGCATTGTCAGATTTTCTGCAACTTGATGTTTGAGTAATTGGTTGATGTTTATTTGGGGTAGTTGTTTTACCCTTTAATTGACTATTATTTCCTATTTCTGAAGGCTTGCAAGAGGCTTTAACTTCCTCATTTGCACGTCGTTTGTTTATGATGAAATGCAAACCTTCAGTGATGTCCTGTACTGTCAGGATGGTGTTATGTTGATGTGCATATAATTCATCTAGTATGTCGCTGGACAATTTTCGTTGAAGAACTACTTTGATCATCCATTCACTAGTAGTTATATCAACCTTAAGACTGAATGTTCTTAGTAGTGACTCAAACTCCATGCTGAAGGATTGTAATGAGTCAGCAGTCTGATCAGGTTGAGGTAAGTCCAACAATTGTAGTACTAGATGTATGACAGTTTTCTCATTGCCAGCATTATCCATACTAGCTAGTTGGTGAAGCCTTGTGGGGCTTGTACTTGGGCTGCTCATAATACTGAACAAGCACTGATGGTAGCCTAGGGTAAATTCTGCACTCACTAGGCAATAATCCTACCTCTACTAGAGGTTAGCACTTAAAATTAATACACATTATATATATATACAATCATACACACTAATGATTTGAGTGATAAACCAGTGTCACTGGAAGTACCTTTAGGTTAGCTCTTCTATATCACCCTAGGATGGTAGAGACACTAATTAATCACTCAAAGGTGTAATGATCATAAGTAAATTATTATATATACAACTCAACTCGAGTTGATAAAAATTACACCCAAAATAGGGTCTGGACCATTCATTAATGGTGTTAGGTTGATCAATATAGTACAACTGACTATGGTAATAATGGGACTAGGATGAACGATAATAGTTCAACTAGTCAATGTTTATATCCTACCCTGTTGTGGGTTGGCAATTAGTAAATATAATACTGTGATCACTAGTGCAGTATATATTAAATAATTCTCTATTTGGAGAAATAATATACACAATTATTGATAATAGCCTATTAATTAGCCTCTATGAAACTTCTAATATTATCTAGAAGTATTAAATATTATTAGTGACCTCGCGAAATAAACTCCACAAAATTCGTAGATAATCTCTCGCGAAATTTAACACCACGAAATCTGTGAACAATCTTGCGAGGACACAGCCACTAATTTGGCTGGCTTCTATATTAGCGCTGTCATTTCACGAAATAACACGCCACCAAATATCTGTGGGTGTGCATGAAACCGCTGACGAAGCTGAACTGGGCTGAGGGAGGCTCCTGAGCTCCCTCGAGGCTACGCTGCCGTCTTGACTGCTGGCTTTGTTTAAATAACACTGCACTAGTATATTTAATGAATCCACTGGTTAACTGGTTCATCCGGTACTAAGATGACCAAATGTGGGTTCAAAGGATCGAATATTCCGGTTCCGAAGGTCCAAATAATTCGGTTTCGAAG
>NW_025565982.1:0-12598 GCF_020424385.1 Procambarus clarkii | reverse complement strand
AAAGGGGAACATTTTATTGGAGTGTCGATGGGTTGCAGGTTTGTCTTTGGGGAAGAAGTTGCTGAGAACTTCGAAGCCAGCAGATGATGTAGCTGATGAGACTCCAAGGTAGTGGAGCAGAGGACCTCGAGCTGTGAGGAGAAGCAGCAGTGAAGAGGAGTGTCACGTGCTTCTGTAGAGGTGGTGTAGCAGCCAAGAGAGCTGTGGAAGAACCTAACAGAAGGGTGAAGCACCGTAGTTGCACAAGGAAACTTCATGATAGCAGCCTGGAGGAGCTGCAGAGGATCCTGGTAGTGAAGCCCGGAAGAACCTAAGGATATTAGGGTTGTGAACTTCCAGAGGTGGAAGGGGAAGTTCTGGTGGATTACTTATAGGGAGTTGATAGTGTTTGGTTGTCAGTAGCGTGCAAGACGCAGTGAGAGGTGAGTGACTGTTGGCATCCTTATGTCAAGGAGTTTTTTATATTGAAGTATCAATGAACATTTATACTGGTATATGTTATTGCATTCAAATGCTGGTTTTCTATATATATATGTTATCTTGCTGATGGTGCAACAGTGTGTAGGCTTGACCAACTTGAGGAGGTTAATAGTATCAGGTGGTGAACCAGGAGGTAGGATACCACTTGATAAGCTGATAATAGAGTTCTGATGGTGTTGGAGTGCAACCTGATTGTGATATTATAGAGTATAGGATTCATTATTATTATATGTGTGTATGTATCGTGTATGTGCTTTGTTCAGTAAATGTGTCACAATTTGCTGGTGTTTGCCCTTGTCCTAGTGAGGCTTCCCAGGAGGTAGTAAAGAAGGAGAGAGAGAGAGAAAGAACCAAGAACCACTGCTGTGGACAGGGTAGGAGGTAATACTAGTAAGTCATAGGGGATTGAGGAGATCATATCTCATAAGGAGAGAGTGGGGAGTCACAGCGGCTCGAGTGGGTGTGTGCACGTGACAACGAGGCTAAGTGTTGGAGCCGCATCCCCTAAACGTGTGACGTTGAGCCCCTCTCCAAGAGCCAGAAGCGCCAAGGGTGATCTCCTAGTATAAGCACTCTGCCGAGTTGTGGGTTGGGTTGTCCATAGAGAAGGATCGACGACGACAACACCAACCAACCCACAGTCTATAATAAATTGGGGGCCTGTCCGGGAGAGTGAACTGACACACCCACCCCCTGTCCAAGAGTGGATTTGTACACCCTTGCTGAAATAGATAAACTGTGTGACCGCAGGTGTATACTCTCTCTCTTGGGAAGACTCACAGGACAAAGATGGATAAGGTGCAAGCATTTGTGGAGTCAGGCAAGCCTGAGGACTTGGAAGGTTGCACGAGGGATCAATTGAAACAAATAGCAGAAAAATGTGGCATTAGGTTGAAAGCATCTAAAGTAGCTGGGATGAAGGATGAGATCCTGAGGCAGTTGAGAGCCAGAAGTGAAGCGGCAGAACAAGGAGCCCAGGAAGGAGCTGAAAGTAGAAAGGAGGATGATGGGCAGGATGACGTGAGATCCCAGGGATCGAGTAGGAGCAGCAAGAGTAGCCGCAGTAGCAGGAGTAGCCGGAATAGGAGCTTGGAGAGATTCCAGTTAGAGCTCCAGATGCAGCGTGAGGACAAGGAGAGACAGTTCCAGCTGGAAAAGATGAAATTAGAACTCCAGATGAAAAATGAAGCCGAGAAGGAAAAAGAGAAAACCAGGCTGGAAGTAGAGAGAGCGAGACTAGAGGTGGAGAAAGAAAAAGAGAAAACCAGAGTAAGGGAACTGGAGTTGGAACAAGAAAAAGAAAAAGCCCAGGTCGAAAAAGAAAAAGCCCAGGTCGAAAAAGAAAAAGAGAGAACAAAACAAATGCAGATAGAAGCGAATAGAACCTTGGCTGAGCAAAGGATTGAACATGGGTTGCCAGAGAGCACCACCCAGGTATCACACCCACAAGATGTTAGGGTTAGGGAGAAGGACATTCCCTTGTTTGTTCCCGAAGAGGCAGAGAGCTTCTTCGAGCATTTTGAGAAAGTAGCCAGCATCAAAGAGTGGCCACAGGAGGAATGGGCCCAGCTGGTCCAGTTAAGATTGACCGGTGCAGCCAGGGAGGCATACACCCAATTGTCACTGGAAGAGTGCCAGGATTATGCCACGGTAAAGAGCAGCATATTGCGCTCGTTTCAGTTAACCCCAGAAGCTTATAGAAAGCGCTTCAGAGAGATGATGAAAGTTGGAGCGTGTACTTTTGCTGAGACAGCAAGGGATCTGGAAAGACGATTCCAGAAGTGGATTGAGGCTGCTGGAGTTGGATCTTACGCTGACCTGAAGCAACTGATGGTCATGGAGAAGTTCTTGGAGATGATGCATCCCGAAACAAAGTTCAAGATCCAAGAAGCAGGGATAATGGAGGTGAAAGATGCCGCAGATAGGGCGGATATGATTACTGAAGCATACAAGAGCTTAAGGGAGAACAGAGTGAAGAATGAGGTGAGACGCAGCAATGGCAGATCCAATGGAGTCTGGGGAGGAAGAAATTATGAAAGACCCAGAAGAGTCTGGGGTGAGAAAAATTTTGATAAATGGGCAGATAAAAGTAAGTACCCTAAAACTCAGAAGAGTAGGTCGCGCACTTCGTCTGAAAGTGAGGATGGAGGAGCTAAACGAGAAACTAATCGTTATCCTGGAAATCAAGAGTCCAGTAAAGCTCCACAGAGTACGAGTAGTACGTCTGGCCCGAGGAACTCCAATACGAGTGGGCAGAGTCAGAGCTACTCTGGTACATATAGGAGAGATTTTTCACAGATGAGATGTTACCAATGTAACGGATTGGGTCACGTGATGCGAGATTGTCGGCAGGGCAAGAGAGTTGTGACCCTGGCCATGTGTGACCCCCGAGGTAAATATACTAATGTGTTCCGAGACAAACCACAGAAAGTGAACTTAGTGAACGAGAGGTATAGGCCGTTCATGAGCAAAGGTTGGATCAGTGTAGGAGGCCAACCTGAGGTAGAAGTTGGTATCTTAAGAGATACCGGAGCTAATCAGAGCTTGATTTCGAGAAGCCTGATTGGGAATGATCGACGGTTAGCTGGCAGTGGGAAGATGAAAGTATATGGGTTATTGTCGGAGAGTGACATGCCCATTTGTACTGTCCAGCTAAGGTCGGAATATGTGTCGGCAGAGGTGATGTTGGGAGTGTGCCCCGACATACCTATTCCAGGAGTCCAAGTGATCCTAGGGAATGACTTGTGTGGGACAAAGGTGTTGCCAAGAGTCATAGCGGAGACTGTGCCAGAGGAGAGCCCAGAAGGCCACGGCACGGGTGGGACACCTGAGAGTGTGAACCTGACTGACATCCGAGGAGATGAGTCAGGAGACCGCCAAGCCATTGAGTACCCTGTCTCGGTAGTGACGAAGGCAGAGGTGGCCGACGAGGAAGACACTGGAGAAGATGAGACAGTGTCGATTCAGCCGGTGGAAGATATCGACGTAGATATAGCGTGGCTGTTTGATGAAGGTCCAGCCCAGGAGAATGAAGTCTCGGTGAGGTCAAAAGTGAAGATGGCCCAGCCGAAGAAGAATCATGTGAAGAGAGCGGACCTGAGTAGAGCCCAGACTGCTGAAATTAAGAGTTGGAAGGTGAATGCAACTGTGCTGAGTAGGAATGAGGAAGGATGTGGACATACTGAGGACGAGAGTAGAGCGTCAATTGTCCACGAGCACAGAGGCATAGGAATAGTGGAGTTAAGTTGTTTGAGATGTCAGGAGTTGACATGTTTCACAGTAAACGTCGAGTAGAGATAATGAAGAAGAGTAATAGCCGAGAAAATGAAAGGAGAAGAGACAGCATGTGTGGAGAGATGCTTACGAGCACTCTGGGAGAGGCAAGGCGACGTGTACGGTCGAGTGCTGTTGGATGCAATACAGTTCCCGAAGAAACTTTTAGGGAACGAAGAAGAGTTGAAGGAGAAGAAATGGAGTGGTATAGAAGTGAAAAGTGTGGGAAGAGGATGATGATGCAAGCATGGAGGAATAGAAGAAAGCCGAGGACTCGATGGGAGTCGAACAGGATGAGGTCTCAGATAAATGAGGAGACGAAAAGGAGGATCGTCGGTGAAGACGAGGGAGTGAGGTATGATGACAGGAGACGGAAGTATAATGGCAGTAGATGGAAGTGTGAAGACGACAGAGGAGGTACAGACAGCAGATGTCTGACTCTGGACGTGAAGAGAAGAAGACGAGGAAACGGAGGGTGGAGACAGTAAGTAGAGTGGACCGATGGAGTGCAGGCGTCCAAGGAGGACAGCCTAGCCAAGAGGTGCCAGAGAAGTCAAATCGTTTGTGAGAAGACCATGTTTCTGGAGAGTTGTGAGCCAGATGTTGCAAGGTGCAACGAATTAATTGTAGACTCCTAAGAGAGTATATTGGTTGAAGAACGAGACAGTGTAGTGGCGGATGTATTATCCCGAGCTTTGCCACTGGAATAACTCTCAAAAGTAAGGGGAGGGGAGTGTTATGATCTCAGCCTGCAGGAGAAACGAGTCTCCCTTCTTGAGAGTTATTCAGCAAGCCTGACCTAACTAGAAGGTCTAGCAAATATTGAGGTGATAACCCATATGAAAAATGGCTGGTTGGATATGTAAAACAGTTTGAGATTATGGGCAATGCAGAAGAAAATAGATAAATGACTGGCTAGGAGATGTGGACATTTTGCTGGAGGCGTGAGGCTCGCTTCTGGAGGACCTTGACCTCACTTGAGTGCCAGACATCGCAGGGGGAAGCCGCGCTCCGTTGAGCTCCCGTCAGAAGGGAACCCCTAGTGATATATCTCTAAGAGAAGAGAAGTGTGCAGACGTGCCAGCTGTGGAACTGAGCTGGGAACGTTGTGGTCTCAAGTCCTGGTCGAAGAAGAGAGTATCAAGCCGGCCAGAAGCATTATTGTGGGCCGTGGGAGCGCCCTGACCAGACGCCGTCAGAGGGAAAGCGCCCTCGACCAATTAATCTGTGGTAAGCACGATATACGCCAGTTCATAGTGATCGCTTGTAGTTGGTCGTGTGCCCAGCGACGGTAGCAATGTTTATTTTTAAGTTAGACATATTTTAATAAGGCAGAAAGCCTGAAATAGGAGAGTGAAGAGGGAGGAACACGGAGCGACGTCCGTCCTCTCTGAGCTCTGACGGACGACTGAGGGAGCCTGGCTCCGGATGGAGGAAGACCCTCCCAGCGAGTGAGGACCGCGCCAGGCGAGGTGGAGTATGGACCCGCCCAAAACGGGGGAGTCCACTCTCACTGTATGTAGAGGACAGATAGAGGTTTGAGGCAAGCATATTGTGTGGTTATTTTTGTTTATGTGTTAAAGGGGAACATTTTATTGGAGTGTCGATGGGTTGCAGGTTTGTCTTTGGGGAAGAAGTTGCTGAGAACTTCGAAGCCAGCAGATGATGTAGCTGATGAGACTCCAAGGTAGTGGAGCAGAGGACCTCGAGCTGTGAGGAGAAGCAGCAGTGAAGAGGAGTGTCACGTGCTTCTGTAGAGGTGGTGTAGCAGCCAAGAGAGCTGTGGAAGAACCTAACAGAAGGGTGAAGCACCGTAGTTGCACAAGGAAACTTCATGATAGCAGCCTGGAGGAGCTGCAGAGGATCCTGGTAGTGAAGCCTGGAAGAACCTAAGGATATTAGGGTTGTGAACTTCCAGAGGTGGAAGGGGAAGTTCTGGTGGATTACTTATAGGGAGTTGATAGTGTTTGGTTGTCAGTAGCGTGCAAGACGCAGTGAGAGGTGAGTGACTGTTGGCATCCTTATGTCAAGGAGTTTTTTATATTGAAGTATCAATGAACATTTATACTGGTATATGTTATTGCATTCAAATGCTGGTTTTCTATATATATATGTTATCTTGCTGATGGTGCAACAGTGTGTAGGCTTGACCAACGTGAGGAGGTTAATAGTATCAGGTGGTGAACCAGGAGGTAGGATACCACTTGATAAGCTGATAATAGAGTTCTGATGGTGTTGGAGTGCAACCTGATTGTGATATTATAGAGTATAGGATTCATTATTATTATATGTGTGTATGTATCGTGTATGTGCTTTGTTCAGTAAATGTGTCACAATTTGCTGGTGTTTTGCCCTTGTCCTAGTGAGGCTTCCCAGGAGGTAGTAAAGAAGGAGAGAGAGAGAGAAAGAACCAAGAACCACTGCTGTGGACAGGGTAGGAGGTAATACTAGTAAGTCATAGGGGATTGAGGAGATCATATCTCATAAGGAGAGAGTGGGGAGGTATTAATTCATATATATACGATAAAAATTATGCAAACACATAATTGATTAGATAATAACCTTAAATACTTCATTTTCAATCAACTATTTGTTTCTCGTTAAAATACTGAGTAAGATATTGAAAAGGGGAGAAGTTCTGTTTTTATTGCATATATCGACGTTTCAGCCGGAATAGAGCGATTTTCGTGTACATCTTCCATCGGTAATATAAACAGAAAATCAGGAACATTTTAGTTAATACTAATGAAAACACATTGATTTTTATCATTTGTATTGGTAACAACACTGTCATATGTCTTTTCTTGGATCTAAATAATACGAAACCTCGCTCTATGATTTGAAGTTAAAATCCTCATATATGGTTAAATATTGACTTTTTTCACGTTTTTCATGTAGTTTGATATAACGTAAATATATTCATTTTTACCAATATTTCGATACTATTTCATGTAGTATCACGATATGTGATTTGGCCTTCAAATCTCAGAATTTCGCATAATATTGCATTTTAAGCAAGTTTTCTTGCCTTTTGTTTCGTACGAAAAATCATCGAATTTAGCAATATTTTGACGTTTATCATCCCCTTTTCCTTTATGTGACTTAAACAAAATATCATCGAATTAGGCAATATTTTGCCGTTTTCCACGTTTTTGTGAATTTTCAGTCTATGGGTATTAATTCATATATATACGATAAAAATGATGCAAACACATAATTGATTAGATAATAACCTTAAATACTTCATTTTCAATCATCTATTTGTTTCTCGTTAAAATACTGAGTAAGATAATGAAAAGGGGAGAAGTTCGGTTTTTATTGCATATATCGACGTTTCAGCCGGATTAGAGCGGTTTTACGTGTACATCTTCCCTCGGTAATATAAACGGAAAATCAGGAACATTTTAGTTAATTCTAATGAAAACACATTGATTTTTATAATTTGTATTGGAAACAACATTGTCATATGTCTTTTCTTGGATCTAAATAATACGAAACCTCTCTCTATGATTTGAAGTTAAAATCCTCAAATATGGTTAAATAGTGACTTTTTTCACGTTTTTCATGTAGTTTGATACTACGTAAATATATTCATTTTTACCAATATTTCGATTCTATTTCATGTAGTATCACGATATGTGATTTGGCCTTCAAATCTCAGAATTTCGCATAATATTGCATTTTAAGCAAGTTTTCTTGCATTTTGTTTCGTACGAAAAATCATCGAATTTAGCAATATTTTGACGTTTATCATCCCCTTTTCCTTTATGTGACTTAAACAAAATATCATCGAATTAGGCAATATTTTGCCGTTTTCCACGTTTTTGTGAATTTTCAGTCTATGGGTATTAATTCATATATATACGATAAAAATTATGCAAACACATAATTGATTAGATAATAACCTTAAATACTTCATTTTCAATCAACTATTTGTTTCTCGTTAAAATACTGAGTAAGATATTGAAAAGGGGAGAAGTTCTGTTTTTATTGCATATATCGACGTTTCAGCCGGAATAGAGCGATTTTCGTGTACATCTTCCATCGGTAATATAAACAGAAAATCAGGAACATTTTAGTTAATACTAATGAAAACACATTGATTTTTATCATTTGTATTGGTAACAACATTGTCATATGTCTTTTCTTGGATCTAAATAATACGAAACCTCGCTCTATGATTTGAAGTTAAAATCCTCATATATGGTTAAATATTGACTTTTTTCACGTTTTTCATGTAGTTTGATATAACGTAAATATATTCATTTTTACCAATATTTCGATACTATTTCATGTAGTATCACGATATGTGATTTGGCCTTCAAATCTCAGAATTTCGCATAATATTGCATTTTAAGCAAGTTTTCTTGCCTTTTGTTTCGTACGAAAAATCATCGAATTTAGCAATATTTTGACGTTTATCATCCCCTTTTCCTTTATGTGACTTAAACAAAATATCATCGAATTAGGCAATATTTTGCCGTTTTCCACGTTTTTGTGAATTTTCAGTCTATGGGTATTAATTCATATATATACGATAAAAATGATGCAAACACATAATTGATTAGATAATAACCTTAAATACTTCATTTTCAATCATCTATTTGTTTCTCGTTAAAATACTGAGTAAGATAATGAAAAGGGGAGAAGTTCGGTTTTTATTGCATATATCGACGTTTCAGCCGGATTAGAGCGGTTTTACGTGTACATCTTCCCTCGGTAATATAAACGGAAAATCAGGAACATTTTAGTTAATTCTAATGAAAACACATTGATTTTTATAATTTGTATTGGAAACAACATTGTCATATGTCTTTTCTTGGATCTAAATAATACGAAACCTCTCTCTATGATTTGAAGTTAAAATCCTCAAATATGGTTAAATAGTGACTTTTTCACGTTTTTCATGTAGTTTGATACTACGTAAATATATTGATTTTTACCAATATTTCGATTCTATTTCATGTAGTATCACGATATGTGATTTGGCCTTCAAATCTCAGAATTTCGCATAATATTGCATTTTAAGCAAGTTTTCTTGCATTTTGTTTCGTACGAAAAATCATCGAATTTAGCAATATTTTGACGTTTATCATCCCCTTTTCCTTTATGTGACTTAAACAAAATATCATCGAATTAGGCAATATTTTGCCGTTTTCCACGTTTTTGTGAATTTTCAGTCTATGGGTATTAATTCATATATATACGATAAAAATTATGCAAACACATAATTGATTAGATAATAACCTTAAATACTTCATTTTCAATCAACTATTTGTTTCTCGTTAAAATACTGAGTAAGATATTGAAAAGGGGAGAAGTTCTGTTTTTATTGCATATATCGACGTTTCAGCCGGAATAGAGCGATTTTCGTGTACATCTTCCATCGGTAATATAAACAGAAAATCAGGAACATTTTAGTTAATACTAATGAAAACACATTGATTTTTATCATTTGTATTGGTAACAACATTGTCATATGTCTTTTCTTGGATCTAAATAATACGAAACCTCGCTCTATGATTTGAAGTTAAAATCCTCATATATGGTTAAATATTGACTTTTTTCACGTTTTTCATGTAGTTTGATATAACGTAAATATATTCATTTTTACCAATATTTCGATACTATTTCATGTAGTATCACGATATGTGATTTGGCCTTCAAATCTCAGAATTTCGCATAATATTGCATTTTAAGCAAGTTTTCTTGCCTTTTGTTTCGTACGAAAAATCATCGAATTTAGCAATATTTTGACGTTTATCATCCCCTTTTCCTTTATGTGACTTAAACAAAATATCATCGAATTAGGCAATATTTTGCCGTTTTCCACGTTTTTGTGAATTTTCAGTCTATGGGTATTAATTCATATATATACGATAAAAATGATGCAAACACATAATTGATTAGATAATAACCTTAAATACTTCATTTTCAATCATCTATTTGTTTCTCGTTAAAATACTGAGTAAGATAATGAAAAGGGGAGAAGTTCGGTTTTTATTGCATATATCGACGTTTCAGCCGGATTAGAGCGGTTTTACGTGTACATCTTCCCTCGGTAATATAAACGGAAAATCAGGAACATTTTAGTTAATTCTAATGAAAACACATTGATTTTTATAATTTGTATTGGAAACAACATTGTCATATGTCTTTTCTTGGATCTAAATAATACGAAACCTCTCTCTATGATTTGAAGTTAAAATCCTCAAATATGGTTAAATAGTGACTTTTTCACGTTTTTCATGTAGTTTGATACTACGTAAATATATTGATTTTTACCAATATTTCGATTCTATTTCATGTAGTATCACGATATGTGATTTGGCCTTCAAATCTCAGAATTTCGCATAATATTGCATTTTAAGCAAGTTTTCTTGCATTTTGTTTCGTACGAAAAATCATCGAATTTAGCAATATTTTGACGTTTATCATCCCCTTTTCCTTTATGTGACTTAAACAAAATATCATCGAATTAGGCAATATTTTGCCGTTTTCCACGTTTTTGTGAATTTTCAGTCTATGGGTATTAATTCATATATATACGATAAAAATTATGCAAACACATAATTGATTAGATAATAACCTTAAATACTTCATTTTCAATCAACTATTTGTTTCTCGTTAAAATACTGAGTAAGATATTGAAAAGGGGAGAAGTTCTGTTTTTATTGCATATATCGACGTTTCAGCCGGAATAGAGCGATTTTCGTGTACATCTTCCATCGGTAATATAAACAGAAAATCAGGAACATTTTAGTTAATACTAATGAAAACACATTGATTTTTATCATTTGTATTGGTAACAACACTGTCATATGTCTTTTCTTGGATCTAAATAATACGAAACCTCGCTCTATGATTTGAAGTTAAAATCCTCATATATGGTTAAATATTGACTTTTTTCACGTTTTTCATGTAGTTTGATATAACGTAAATATATTCATTTTTACCAATATTTCGATACTATTTCATGTAGTATCACGATATGTGATTTGGCCTTCAAATCTCAGAATTTCGCATAATATTGCATTTTAAGCAAGTTTTCTTGCCTTTTGTTTCGTACGAAAAATCATCGAATTTAGCAATATTTTGACGTTTATCATCCCCTTTTCCTTTATGTGACTTAAACAAAATATCATCGAATTAGGCAATATTTTGCCGTTTTCCACGTTTTTGTGAATTTTCAGTCTATGGGTATTAATTCATATATATACGATAAAAATGATGCAAACACATAATTGATTAGATAATAACCTTAAATACTTCATTTTCAATCATCTATTTGTTTCTCGTTAAAATACTGAGTAAGATAATGAAAAGGGGAGAAGTTCGGTTTTTATTGCATATATCGACGTTTCAGCCGGATTAGAGCGGTTTTACGTGTACATCTTCCGTCGGTAATATAAACGGAAAATCAGGAACATTTTAGTTAATTCTAATGAAAACACATTGATTTTTATAATTTGTATTGGAAACAACATTGTCATATGTCTTTTCTTGGATCTAAATAATACGAAACCTCTCTCTATGATTTGAAGTTAAAATCCTCAAATATGGTTAAATAGTGACTTTTTTCACGTTTTTCATGTAGTTTGATACTACGTAAATATATTGATTTTTACCAATATTTCGATTCTATTTCATGTAGTATCACGATATGTGATTTGGCCTTCAAATCTCAGAATTTCGCATAATATTGCATTTTAAGCAAGTTTTCTTGCATTTTGTTTCGTACGAAAAATCATCGAATTTAGCAATATTTTGACGTTTATCATCCCCTTTTCCTTTATGTGACTTAAACAAAATATCATCGAATTAGGCAATATTTTGCCGTTTTCCACGTTTTTGTGAATTTTCAGTCTATGGGTATTAATTCATATATATACGATAAAAATGATGCAAACACATAATTGATTAGATAATAACCTTAAATACTTCATTTTCAATCATCTATTTGTTTCTCGTTAAAATACTGAGTAAGATATTGAAAAGGGGAGAAGTTCGGTTTTTATTGCATATATCGACGTTTCAGCCGGAATAGAGCGATTTTCGTGTACATCTTCCATCGGTAATATAAACGGAAAATCAGGAACATTTTAGTTAATACTAATGAAAACACATTGATTTTTATCATTTGTATTGGAAACAACATTGTCATATGTCTTTTCTTGGATCTAAATAATACGAAACCTCGCTCTATGATTTGAAGTTAAAATCCTCAAATATGGTTAAATATTGACTTTTTTCACGTTTTTCATGTAGTTTGATATAACGTAAATATATTCATTTTTACCAATATTTCGATACTATTTCATGTAGTATCACGATATGTGATTTGGCCTTCAAATCTCAGAATTTCGCATAATATTGCATTTTAAGCAAGTTTTCTTGCCTTTTGTTTCGTACGAAAAATCATCGAATTTAGCAATATTTTGACGTTTATCATCCCCTTTTCCTTTATGTGACTTAAACAAAATATCATCGAATTAGGCAATATTTTGCCGTTTTCCACGTTTTTGTGAATTTTCAGTCTATGGGTATTAATTCATATATATACGATAAAAATGATGCAAACACATAATTGATTAGATAATAACCTTAAATACTTCATTTTCAATCATCTATTTGTTTCTCGTTAAAATACTGAGTAAGATATTGAAAAGGGGAGAAGTTCGGTTTTTATTGCATATATCGACGTTTCAGCCGGATTAGAGCGGTTTTACGTGTACATCTTCCCTCGGTAATATAAACGGAAAATCAGGAACATTTTAGTTAATTCTAATGAAAACACATTGATTTTTATAATTTGTATTGGAAACAACATTGTCATATGTCTTTT
>NW_025565981.1:42500-50763 GCF_020424385.1 Procambarus clarkii | reverse complement strand
GTGGCTTTTAGACCCTTCTCGGTGGTAACTTTGGCACTGGAATTGCTACTCCTATTAACCCCAGTGTGCTTGCTGGATGAAATGGGAGGCCGACTGCTTTGAACATGAGTCTTGTGTCCTCCATCTTTCTTTTTGTCCTGTACTGTCTTCTCACCCTTCACCATGGCCGATGGTGAAGGGCCGTGTGCCCTCTCTTCCTGAATGGGTAGACCCCACGCGGTTTTAGTGGGCATGGGAGCTGGTATTCGTTTTGGTGGGGGTTTCGGCTCCGCTGTTGGCGTGGTGGGGTTCGTTTGAAGCCTTTTGAGCCTTTCAGGGCATTTCAAGTTCCAGGCATGATGTGCCTTGGAACAATTTGGGCATTTTGCCTGAACAGGGTGGTTTGCCTTGAATTTATCAATACATGTTTTTGTATCATGGGGCTGGCTGCAGACTCCGCACCTCACTGGGCGTTGGCAGCCATCTTTGTGATGCCCAAATCTCTGACATCTGAAGCATCTTAGGGGTTCTGGGGTGTAAGGCCTGTGTTGGAACACCCCCCAGATTCCAAGGTCAAGTTTTTCCGGGATCCGTCCTCTTACTGTGAGAAGGACTTGTCGAGTTTCTTGTTTTGTTCGTACTTGGCATCTCTTTGCTGACACCACATAGTTCAGCTTTTCGAGATGGCTAAGGGCCATATGCAAGGGATAGTGGAGGACAATGATTTTACTTATTTTATCCTCTGGTTTCAGTTCCTCACATTTTGCGTAATTTTTTAGAATCGTAGCGGCCGACTCGTCTTTTGGCCTCAGAATGTATTCTCCTTTGAGATTAGGTTTTGCCCTGACCTGGAGCTGGGGGTACTCTTTTTCCAGGTCCACTACAGTAGCGTAGGAAGACTTACCTTCCGTGTGCTGTACTTTGAAGACCGGAAGCGTAGATCTAGTCTGAGGCGCTGGGAGAGCTGGAGAAGCTGGAGAGATTAATGGGCGATGGGTCGTAATGGAGTGGCTTGTCCTGTTAGCCTTATTCACGTGATGCCACTCGCCGTCACTTTCGGAACTGGTATCCATTATCGATGGTCTTTTCCTACTCTGAGCAGCATTGCTGGATCGATTATAAGTCAATTGGGATTCCATGATGAAATTTCAAATGATCACTTGTGGAGTGGTCTGGTGAGTGAAGGACGTGACGTCTGGTGTACAACTACACAACTCCTGCAACCGAGTGCTACATTCTTGACTGGAGATTGTACTGCGTGCTATTCGATTGATTGATGAAGATTAAGCCACCCAAGAGGTGACACGGGCATGAATACCCCGTAAGTGGTGGCCCTTTTGAGCCATTACCAGTATCAAAAGATGATACTGGAGATCTGTGGAGGCGCAACTGCACCCTGCGTGACGGGAGATGTCTCCCGGACCAAGTGGTGTGTGCTATTCTGATTTATTTATAAAGATTAAGCCACCCAAGAGGTGGCACGGGCATGAATAGCCCGTAATGTGCTATTCTCAAGTCGCTTGCTTATGTAGGGTGACGACACCTCACAGTAAGATATAGAAGGGTGGAAAACCGTTACCTGTAAATAGGGATAGGATTAATGCTTGTGTAATTAGTTATGCCATTATGATGATGAGATAATGGAGTATAAGGATTACTCGATCACTACATCACCTTCAACTATTACTAGGGGAAACTATTCCATGGTCCAGCGATTTTCTGAAAAGGAGTTTCACTGGCAAGCATAGTGAATTAAGAGCATAAGAATAAAGGTAACTGCAGAAGGCCTATTGGCCCATACGAGGCAGCTCCTATCTATAACCACCCAAACCCACTCATATACATGTCCAACCCACGCTTGAAACAATCGAGGGACCCCACCTCCACCACGTTACGCGGTAATTGGTTCCACAAATCAACAACCCTGTTGCCAAACCAGTATTTACCCAAGTCTTTCCTAAATCTAAACTTATCCAATTTATACCCATTGTTTTGTGTTCTGTCATGTGTTGATACTTTTAATACCCTACTAATATCCCCTTTGTTATATCCATTCATCCACTTGTAAACCTCTATCATATCACCCCTAACTCTTCGCTTTTCCAGTGAATGCAATTTAAGCTTTGTTAATCTTTCTTCATATAAAAGATTTCTATTTTGGGGAATTAACTTAGTCACCCTACTCTAGACACGTTCAAGTGAATTTATATTCATTCTATAATATGGCGACCAAAACTGAACTGCATAATGTAAATGGGGCCTAACCAGAGCAAGATATAGCTGAAGAACCACACCAGGTGTCTTGTTACTAACACTTCGATTAATAAATCCCAGTGTCCTATTTGCCTTATTACGAGCATTCATGCATTGATCCTTTTGTTTTAAATTCTTACTAATCATAACTCCCAGATCCCTTTCACAATCCGACTTCGCAATCTCAACACCATCTAGCTCATATCTTGTAACTATCATCATTACCTAGTCTCAAAACTTTACATTTATCAGCATTAAACTGCATCTGTCAATCTTTTGACCATTTCAAAACCCTATTTAGATCAACTTGAAGTGATAGTGAGTCTTCTTCCGTGTTAATTTCCCTACCTATTTTTGTATCATCTGCAAATTTGCAAATGTTGCTACTCAACATAAGAACACAAGAACAAAGGCAACTGCAGAAGGCCCACCGGCCCATACGAGGCAGCTCCTACCTACAACCACCCAATTAATTTGCCAGTTCCTTTACGACTTGGGACTTAAATCCATTTACACTTTGGGCTTCTGAGTCTTTTAGTTTGTCAATGCTCTTCCTGATTGTGTCGCGTGTAATTGGTATTTCTCTTAATTCATTCTCCTTACCTCCGACAAACATTTGTGTTGGTGATGGGATGTCATTCAAGCTTTCTAGTGTGAACACTGATGTTAGGTATTCATTGAGAGTGTTTGCCGCCCTTTTATGATACAACTTAAAATTGTTAGTCTCATCTTTTATGGGTCCTACGGAGTCAGTTCTTTGTTTGGGTTTTACTTCGTATATACTTGCCCGAAACGCTATGCGTATTAGTGGCTTTAGGTATTGTATTTTAAATTTTAAAATTTTGCCCCGAGGTGCGAGTTTATTGGGAGTACTTAGCTGTATCATTAGCAAGGTAATTAACTATAGTTTGCTGTCCTCCGTCCTTTAACAAATCCATTGACCCCTCCCCTAACCTGCCTATTTTGTGCAATAGTCGGTTTAGGATGATCCTTTCAAGCATCTTCCAAGTGCATTACATGAGACTGATAGGTCTATAATTGCCAGGGTCATTGGGTTTCGGTATTGGGACCATTATTGCATGTTTCCATTGTGTGGGCAACACTCCACATAGGAATGACTTGTTAAACAGGTGGAGTAGTGGATTGCCAGACACTTCACACAGTGCATTGAGTATGTCGTAGGTGACGCCATCTTCACCAGGTGCTGTACTTTTACCCTTTTCATAGCCCCCTTTACTTCCTTGGCTGTAATTGGTTCCCCATACTCGTCATCACTAGATTGTGCTCTTGTTATCCTAATCCTTCTGTCATTATGTCGGAGGAGCTGTTCCCTGCTTACTTCTGCAGGGAGGGAGGAGGATGATGCTGCATCACTCCACTTGTGAATTAGTTCTTCAGCCTTACCCTGGGGGTCGTTGTGAGCCGCAGGCCGGGCTCTGCTCCCCTTAGCTACCTTAATTTTTGCCCACACTTGTCTTGCAGACGTTTCTCTTCCAATAGAGCTAGTGAACTCTAGTCATTGTCTTTCCCTTTGTAACTCATCTGCAATGTATGTACCTTTACCTGACTAAAAAATCTAATCTAAATCTATATCTAATCTATATGCTTAGATATATGCAAATGAGAGAGTAATAGAGCGAAACCTTTAAAATACTGAACAATTTGGAGGATATTGATTCATACAATTTCTTCAAAAGGTCAGATGTAACACGAACAAGGAGCAAAGGTTTCAAGCTCAACAAGCCACAGTGTAGGAGTGACAACAAATGCTTTTTAACCCATACGATTATGATCATGGCAATAAGGTTTCTAAAACAGTAGGCATTCTTCCAAAGTCAGACACTGTACTATGTTCCTCGCCCTAACCTAGTCACTCAGTATTATTCACTCATTTATCTATGTCTTGTCTATTTATGTCTTAAAGGTTACAAGACGTACATTAGTCAATACAATTGGTGCTTAAAATGTTAAGGATCTCTTGTGAAACACGGGTATTAATAAAAAAATTTATTATGTAAAATAAATAAAAAAGGCCCAAGGGCCATGAAGTAACAAGAATGCAAGGCTGTCACAAGCTGGCGTAAGTAGAGAAGACGGAAGATTCTTCATATTAAAAGACCCTGCTTCTCCAAGATGGCAGTCACACCCTGCTTGCCCTGGACAATCACCATATGGAGAAGGACTGTTTACTGTGAAGGGAAGTCCACAAATGCAATGCCAGCATGAGTCAGTCTTGAAGGGTAAACGATGATGGCACCCTCACAGTAACACAAAAGCCGAGCAAGCCCAGTGAGGAAGACCTGTTGATGGGAAGGAGAAGAATCATTAGTCACAACAAAATCCACATAGAAACAAAGGAGAGAAAAAAAATAAAGTGGATGTCTTCTTTTTGTATAGACATAATAAATATTGCCATTTGGCTATGTATTTATATGATATATAATAGAATACAGCATAAAACAAAATAAGAGGGGTGATAGGAGAAGAAAAGATTAGTGTTCAGTGAGAATCCACAAGGTCTTCTCTGAATACTCTTTATTTTCTTCAAGGCTGTGGGTCCCTACAATTGCACCAGAGGTGGTACACACCCCTATTATTATTTAAACAGGTGAGTACACACACGGTGTTAGCAAACTTAGCCTCCAAACACACACACACACATGGTATCAGCAAACTGCCTCCAAACACACACACACACATGGTATCAGCAAGCTTAGCCTCCAAACACACACACACATGGTATCAGCAAGCTTAGCCTCCAAATACACACATGGTATCAGCAAGCTTAGCCTCTAAACACACACACACAAATGGTATCAGCAAGCTTAGCCTCCAAATACACACACACACATGGTATCAGCAAGCTTAGCCTCCAAACACACACACACACACACATGGTATCAGCAAGCTTAGCCTCCAAATACACACACACACATGGTATCAGCAAGCTTAGCCTCCAAACACACACACACACACACACCTGGTATCAGCAAGCTTAGCCTCCAAACACACACACACACATGGTATCAGCAAGCTTAGCCTCCAAACACACACACACACATGGTATCAGCAAGCTTAGCCTCCAAACACACACACACACATGGTATCAGCAAGCTTAGCCTCCAAATACACACACACACACATGGTATCAGCAAGCTTAGCCTCCAAACACACACACACACATAGTATCAGCAAACTTAGCCTCCAAACACACACACACATGGTATCAGCAAGCTTAGCCTCCAAACACACACACACACACACACATATCTGTTTGGAGGCTAAGCTGTGTTTGGAGGCTAAGCTTGCTGATACCATGTACTCACCTAATTGTACTCACAATTAGGTTAGCCTCCAAACACACACACACACATGGTATCAGCAAGCTTAGCCTCCAAACACACACACACACATGGTATCAGCAAACTTAGCCTCCAAACACACACACACACATGGTATCAGCAAGCTTAGCCTCCAAATACACACATGGTATCATCAAGCTTAGCCTCTAAACACACACACACACACACACACAAACGGTATCAGCAAGCTTAGCCTCCAAACACACACACACAGAAAATGGGGACATTGAAACAGTTGATAAACTTGATTTCAAGAGAGAGAGGTCACTATGGGGAACTTCAAATTTTTTTTAATAAGTAATTAGGCAGACTTGTTGCTAGACAGGGAAGTAAATTAAATGTATGCCAAATTTTGCAAAATATACAATGAAGGCACACAAACATTCATACCAAAACAGAGATGCAGGGCCAGAAAACAGGATTGGTTCAACAGAAATTGAGAGAGGGCCACAGACCAAAAGAGACAAAAATGGAATGAAAGACATTGAAAAACTACAAGCAGATGTCAACAAAGTTTTCGATTGGGCAGCAGAAAATAACATGATGTTTAACAGTGATAAATTTCAGGTATGGCAAAAATGAGGATCTGAAACATAATACAGGGTACAAAACACAATCGAATCTTCCCATAGTAGAAAAACAGCATGTCAAGGATTTGGGAATAATGATGTCCGACGATCTAATGTTTAGGGAGCATAACCAAGCAAATATTGCGTCAGCCAGAAAAATGATCGGATGGATTATGAGAACTTTCAAATCCAGGGATCCCATCACAATGGTTGTACTCTTCAAGTCACTTATGTTGTCCCGTCTCGAGTACTGCTCAGTATTCACTTCCCCCTTCAGAGCAGGAGAGATTGCTGAAATAGAGGGAATACAGAGAACATATACGGCACGCATAGACGAGATAAAACACCTAAATTATTGGGATCGTCTCAAAGCTCTCCAAATGTACTCTCTAGAAAGGAGACGAGAGAGATACCAAATAATATACACATGGAAGATACTGGAGGGCCAGGTCCCAAATCTACACAGTAAAATAACAACGTACTGGAGTGAACGATATGGAAAAAAATGCAAGATTGAACCAGTGAAGAGCAGAGGTGCCACAGGCACAATCAGAGAGCACTGTATAAACATCAGAGGTCCGCGGTTGTTCAACGTCCTCCCAGCGACTATAAGAAATATTGCCAGAACAACCGTGGACATCTTCAGGAGAAAACTGGACTGTTTTCTAAGAGAAGTTCCGGATCAGCCGGGCTGTGGTGGGTATGTGGCCCTGCGGGCCGCTCCAAGCAACAGCCTGGTGGACCAAACTCTCACAAGTCGAGCCTGGCCTCGGGCCGGGCTTGGGGAGTAGAAGAGCAGAACCCCATCAAGCAGGTATCAACATAGAAAGAAGCCAAACCCCCAATCATACCAGCGATACAAAGATGCGAGAAACAACTATACAGCAGTAAGGGGAGAGGCAGAAAGAAATTTTTAAAAAGGGATAATGGATAAATGTAAAACAGAACTGGGCCTATTCTACAAATTCATAAACAACAAATTGCAGGTAAAGGATAATATCCAGAGGTTGAAAATAGGAAACAGATTCACAGAAAATGATAATGCAATGTGCGAAACATTAAACCAAAAGTTCCAAAGTGTGTTTATACAAAATGAAATCTTAAGAGAACCAGACACAATAAGAATTTCTGAGAACATCATAGAGCGTATAGAGGTGTCTAGAGATGAAGTGGAAAATATGCTAAAGTAGCTAAGTAAGAACAAAGCAGTTGGTCCAGATGGAGTTTCACCATGGGTTCTGAGAGAATGTGCATCTGAGCTCAGCCTTTCACTTCACCTGATCTTTCAGGCATCCCTGTGTATAGGAGTCATAGCAAACATGTGGAAAAAGGCTAACATAGTTCCAATCTACAAAAGTGGCAACAGGGAAGACCCCACCCCTCTCAGTTATAGACCTGAATCATTGACAAGTGTAACAGTGAAAAGATTGAAAAAAAAAAATAATAAAAACTAAATGGGTAGAACACCTGGAGAGAAATTATATAATATCACACAGACAGTATTGTTTTCGATCTGGAAGATCCTGTGTATCGAATTTACTCAGTTTCTATGATTGAGCCACAGAGATTTTAAAGGAAAAAGGTAGTTGGGTCGACTGCATCTATCTAGACATAAAAAAGGCTTTCGACAGAGTTCCACATAAGAGGTTGTTCTGGAAACTAGAAAATTTTGGATGGGTGACAGGTAAGCTTCTAACATGGATGAAAAATTTTCTGACTGATAGAAAAATGAGGGCAGTAATCAGAGGCAATCGGACTGGAGAAGTGTCACAAGTGGAGTACCACAGTACATGCACCAGAAATGTTCATTGTCTACATAAATGATCTACCAGTTGGAATACAGAATTATATAAACATGTTTGCTGATGATGCTAAGATAATGGGATGGATAAGAAATTTAGATGATTGTCATGCCCTTCAAGAAGACCTGGACAAAATAAGTATATGGAGCACCACTTGGCAAATTAAATTTAATGTGAATAAATGCCATGTTATGGAATATGGAATAGAACATAGATCCCACACAACCTACAAATTATGTGAGAAATCTTTATATAATTCTGATAAAAGAAAGAGGTCTAGGGTTGATTCTAGATAGAA